>JAKWBJ010000378.1:0-44352 GCA_023159175.1 Wohlfahrtia magnifica | reverse complement strand
TCTGGCAGCGGACAACCGATTTTGATGTTTAATGACTTCTTATCACACTACTTTTGATTGGGATAATGGCTAGTGAATCTTATGCCCCTCTCTTCTTGATGGGTTGATGGTTAGTGGAGCTTATGCCACTCTCCATTTAATGGGGTTGGTGCTGGTAACGTATTAACAGCAAACTGTACCGTTAGTGACAGATATATTGCTTCTCACACACACGACTCCAATGCAATGGACGCAACAATTCTTATTTGATATTGAAGAAACGGAAATTCCTTAAATAAATTGAAACATTTTCCAGCCTAGTTTTATTTGTTTTTGTAATTCAAAATACGATTTACGATTCTATTATAAATTTTTCCATATTTAACTCTAGTATTTTCTGCCTTTAAAGGATATTTTAGCATTCAAGGAAAATATAAATTTGTTTCCCAAAAATATAGTACACTCCCTGCCAGTAGAAAGAGAGCATTTAAAAACAACGTGGTGAAGAATAATTACATCGAAAACTTCTAAATCGATAAACGAGCGTAGATACATACGTACTTAGCGACGAATAGAGATCAATGTAAATATTTTGGAAATTATATATCTGAATAGGATAAGTTTTTATAGCAAAGTATCAAACATGCCAGTAAATATCTTTTAAAACAAATTCAAAATTTTTTTTATAATAATTTTTAAAATAATTTATTTGTAAACAAAAAAAAGTAAATAAACACAAACAAATTTTGACAGCGTCAATCTCCATACAATAATAACCAGCTGATCGGCTACCCGCACCTGTTAAATTAATTCGCCTTGTTATAGCCGTTTTACTTCTAAAGCAGTGATGTGAAAAAGTAAAAATGTAGTTGTGTTAGTGAGAGTATGGGAATTACTCTCTCAGAAAGAATAGAGTTAATGTTTTAAAAAAATTAAAAGAAAACACAACATACATCCGCTTCAAATGTGCACATGTCGCTGTTTCAGTGACAACTTACAGCAAGAGCGTAAGAAACTTCTTCAAATGATTTATCTGTGCTTAAAATAAATTTGCGTACATTCACCACACATTTGTATTCGTTGCTGTTTCATTGACGACTAAAAGCAAGTGCGTAAGAATACGTGTGAGTTGATCGGGGACAAAAGCCCAATGCAAAACTCACGACTGTTTTGAAGTACTGGGCCGATTTAAATAAAATTGATATTGTGCACATCAGCACAGTAAAAGCTCATAAATATCCCTTCAAAATCGGTGCAGTAAAACGGGAGTAGAATGGATACAAAGAAATTTGTTAGCCTATGACATAAGTCGATAAATAATTACTCGATTTTCTTAAAAAATTGGAACAAAAACTCCCATGTTGAAAATAATTTTTATTACTTAAAAAGAAAGAAAACCTTCAAAAACGTTTTATTTATGTTCCAACTTATATGTTATGAACTCTGCAAAATAAGACACATATTCTATTTCTTTGATTTATTATTAGCCCATGGGATTACAAAAAAATATTGCAAAATTCAATATTTTTTATTAAATTTTCTTTTCTTTTAAAAATAATAAGGAAGTATTATTTATATTCATTTCAGCCATTTCACAGGGGAAGTTATCTTGTTGACTTCATATGTGATCAGTTAAAGATAAAAGAGAAGGACTATTTTGGCTTACGTTACGTAGATTTATCTAAGCAAAGGGTAAGTAAAGCACTTAATTATTATTAACTTTAAATAACCTTCAACATTTTAAAATATAAGACTGTTGAAAATTTGTATGAATTTCAAATAAAATAATTGTTAAATTAGAAAATTCAAATTAATGCTTTAAACACTAAGACGACGGCAAGATACACGGCTACAATTGCCGCCAGCAGCATTTGTAGTCGTGTAGTAAGCTACTTAAATATATTGGAAACGACCATAATAAGAATCATTAATTTTTCAATGCGCATTCCTTTTTCTATTTATTATTACTAGCTAAAATCCGATGTGCTACACTACCCCTTTACTATCTCTGTTCACAGGTACCACCCCTACCTGTCCAATTCTGCCCAATTTTTGTTTGATGATTTGTATTGACTGTGAATCTATTTAGGCCAAATTTTGACTTTTTCTCTCACTATTTTGAAGATATAGATAAATATATATATGTATTTATTAATTAGATATATAGGGTGCTTTCGTTAAGAGCGGAGTGTTTTATGTCTCTGCTACGTGTCGATTTTTGTTAATTGCTAAACAAAACAAAAAGAAAAGTAATAATACTACATACATCAGTTTCAACAAAACAATAAACTCCAAACATAATATACATACCTATTCATATCTTTAAAAAACTAACAACAATTTAATAAACAATTTTTTTTTGCCACAAAGCATAAATAATAATAAAAAAAAAAATGAAAACAATCAGTCAATTAAAAAATAAAAAAAACAACAACCGGCGAAATAAGCAACAAACAGAGAAATAAACAAAAAACAATTACAGGGTGTCTAGCTTTTTTCAATAAAGTATGTATGCAATTATACAGTCAGAGACTGAAGCTTAAATACATCAAAATAAATCTGAGCTTTATGAAAAGGCAAAGTATTACTATAATCATAAAGGAGTAAAAAACAGCAAAGGGAATCAACATGTGCACCCGTATAAACAGAAAAAATGCTCATGAAGGAGATTTAAACGAAATGTTTTCATTTAATTCTCCTGAAGTATCTGAGATTTTTCTTTCCAATTGTACGTTCTCGCTTATGGAATTGTCTGAACAAGAACTTAACAAAACGAATACATTAAGAAGCAGACGGAGATGATCAAGTCCATTATTGAATTGAATAAAGCAAGTTTAATGCTTAGTTTTGAAAGTAAAATAAATTACCTTAAATCAGATATTATGAAAGTCATTCAAAAAAAAGTAGATCAACTTAACAAAAGAATTTCTGTGCTGAAATCCGCTAATACTGAAATTTAACGTTTAAAACAAGACGTTGAACGATTTAACCTTAGGATTCCTTCGCATGAGAATTCAGTTATGGCGTCTAATATTCGTGTTACTGGTATTCCTTTTCATGAAAACGAAAATTTGCCATTTATCTTTAAGGGCATTTGTGGGTCACTGGACATGGTAGTACCTCCTTGCAAGAGCATTTTCTGAACGAAACATTCTAAAAATAATAGTAATAAAGATGATCCGCCTATAATTATAAGAATGAACTCACCGCATGAAAAGAATGTTTTACTAAGAGCCGCTGCTGCCTATCGCCGTAAAAATAAATCACCTCTCCGACTACACAACTCTGGCTTGAATAGTGACAGACCGTTTTATATCAATGAAAATCTAACGCAGCATAATTATGGAATTTTTTAAAACGACTCTTCGACTCAAAAAGCACAACTGTCTGCATACAGTATTACCTCATCGTGGTATAGTGTTCGCGAAGACGAACGGGGATGGTGATCCCCTGAAGATTGATGTTGGCGACCAGCTTGAGCAGTTTTTTCGTTCATAACATCTGTCAATACGGAACTGTAAAATCTTTTTCATACAATTTTCTTGTTTTCTTCTTTTTAATCGTTTCGAATACTTTTATATTTTTATGAATTCTACTACTTGCGTTGATATTAGGGGTTTTTATTTTAGTTTAACTCTTATCGATAATTAATCAACTCATGTCTTTAGGAGATTCCACAGACTCTGAAACTTGGCTCTCATAACACACATCTAATGATTTTATTGGTTTACAAGGTCATAAAGTTTTTCTAGAGGACAGGAAGAGTAATGCCGGCGGTGTAGCTATTTTTGTGAAGGACAATATTGCATGTAGGGTGCGCACCAGATCTTCGGCAAATGTATCGGTTGGTGTTAATTTAGTGAGTTTATATTTGTGGAAATCGACTCCAGGAGTAGTAAAATGTTGTGGGTTGCATCTATAGGCCTCACAAGAGGATTCTTTTTTCGAATTTTTTTTCTACTTTGGGGACACTTGCTGCTGAATATGACGATATGGTCATAGCTGGTGACTTTAATTCTAATATTCTTGCGGAATCATTCCTTAATGTCAATATGACATCTTTTGGCCTCACACCTATAAATAACGTTAATCCTACACACCATACATCGACTAGTAGGACACTACTGGACATTTTGTTGTTGCGAATGCGGCAAAAATTTTATTTTACGATCAGGTGTCTGCCTCCTGTTTCTCTAGGCACGATCTGATATTTCTTACGTACGATCTAAGTACTACGTCGGAACAGCGAGTGGTTCATTATCGGGACTTCAGGAATCTTAATCTTGGTATGCTTACAGAGAATTTTTACCGGTTTGATTGGAATACACTGTTTTACATGTCTTCTGTTGATGAACAGACATCCTTTTTGAGTGATAACATTCAGCTGCTATTTGATGAGTCAGTTCCGATTAGGTCAAAATTAGTTCCTTATAAGGAGAAACCTTGGTTTTCTGCTGCTTTTCTGCTACTCATAATAATAATAATAATACTCATAATACTCATAATAATACACATAATACTCATAATAATACTCATAATACTCATAATAATACTCATAATACTCATAATAATACTCATATTAATACTCATAATACTCATAATAATACTCATAATACTCATAATAATAATAATAATACTCATAATAATACTCATGATACTCATAATAATACTCATAATACTCATAAAACTCATAATAATACTCATAATACTCATAATTATATTCATAATACTCATTACTTATTTTTAGGAGAGATGTGGCATATTCTAGATGGAAAAGGTTTCAGACTCTTCAGCTTAGAATGGAATTTAAAAACGCCGGGATAATACTTCTATTAGGAACGCTAAGATGGAATATTATGCGGAGCGCTTTAACTCTGCTGTCTGTTCTAGGCAGACTTGGAGATGCATTCGAGATATAGGAATCAATAGGGCTAGGAACAGTGATAACTGTCAGTTGGATGCCGAAAAACTTAATACGATTTTTACTCATATACCTTTTACTCCTTCTGACTCGAATTTTTATGATTTATCTGATGATATTTCTGTCGATACCAGCAGTATCTTGATAGATCTTTTAAATTTTCTTGTGTTAATCAGTCTGAAGTTTTTTCATGTTTTGGGCTAGTTAAGTTGAACGCGGTGTGGCAATATGCATCCGAAATTCATAAGGATATTGCTTCCTATGCTTTTGCCTTATGTTAAATTACATTTAGAGTACATTTCCATCAAGCTGGAAATATGTCAAGATAATACCCTTGCCCAAATCAATTGCTATTCTTTGCTATTTGTCGAAAGTTCTTGAGAAGATTCTTTTTTCACAGATGTCCTCGTTCATAACGGAGAATGTGTTATTGTGCGAAATGCAATCCAGATTTCAGTCAAATCATAGCTGTATTTCGGCATTGTTACATATTTCGGAGAACATACGATGCGCACTGGATGATAACCGGGTTAACTTTTTGGTTCTACTTGATCACTCGAAGGCTTTTGATGCGGTTGATCATAGTATCCTTTTGATGAAACTTAGGCATTTTTTTCATTTTTCTCCAACATCAGTGAAAATGTTAGCCTCGTATCTGACCGACCGTTGGCAATCAGTCTACATGAACAATTTACATTCACGTCCTTTGAGACTGAGCAGGGGAGTACCCCAAGGCTCAATACTTGGACCTCTTCTTTTTTCTATTTGTGCGAACGATTTGCCCAATCAGCTCTCTTATTGTAGAATACATATGTATGCAGATGATGTACAAGTATACTTGAGTAGTCCTGTTGAATCAGTAGCTGAGAATACCACGAGGCTCAATAATAACTTGTGTAACATCTTTCGTTGGGCTTCAGCTAATCGTTTTTGCTTAATCCGACCAAGTCTAAATGCAACAATATTCGCAGGAGAAATTGTGATCCCGTCGTATATCATGATATTGTGGTAAATGGACAGAAAATTGATGAAGTTGATAGTGCGAGGAATCTTGGATTAATTTTTAATTTTTTTACCTGGTCGATTCACATAAATACACTTGTGGGTTGAACTTAAATAAAATTGAGATCTTTTTGGCCAACTCGGTATTTCACACCCCTGCATATAAGGAAACTACTTACTAAGACATATATTGTTCCTGATTCACTTTATGGCTGTGAACTTTTTGTCCTTTGATTATTTATTATTTTGTTTTATTTTTTGTTACCTAAAATTTTTTATATTATTTTAAGTTTCATTTAACATTATAATTTTTGTTAATTGTATTTGTATAAATGCATTGCTGTACTTTAATTATACGAGGATTCTTGTGTTGTACAGGAAATTGAAATGAATAAATGAAATGAAATGAAAATAAGGCACAAACAAACATACATACATGCACACATTCTTTTTTATATATACGATTATTATAATGCAAAATCAATACTATCAATTCTTTTAAGCATTTGAATTTTGTATATTTAAAAATTTTTTAATTTTGTAGCCAAATAAAAGAGAAGCCTAAGTTGGCTACAGCAGCAAAAACAGTCGTCTAGCCGTATAGCTGTGTTGCTGCTAAAATAATTATTCTCATATGCACATATGTATAGTATTTTTGACAGCTTGTGGTCGATGGTCGGTAGCCTTGAATGTGTTTATAGCATTACTTACATACATATGGTGTCCATCATTTGTTGTTTTTTTGTTGTTTGTTTTTATCGAGCAAAATCTGGTAGATTTTAATACGATTTTCTACACAAAAAAAAATCTACTTCGTCACTAGATTTTGTCGAAATCTACTTAAAACCTAGTAAATTTAGTGATGCAACTCTTTTTTTTATAAAAAATATAATTTTTTGTACTAGAAATACAAAAAGAAATTACTGTTGAATTAAAAAATATATTTATTAAAAAATAAAAAATTTTCTTCTAATTTTACAAATGTGAAATCTTGAATAAAGCTTGGATTGCTATAAATACATAGACAGTGAGCAACGGGCAGTAAGATGGCGAAATTAGAATACACACGTTCATCCACAAAATTTTAATTGAAAAAAAAGTACTAAGTGAAACATATTTAGATGATATAGTCTTCGGTACTGCTGTTAGGATACGCAGACTGAATGGGCGTGTATTTGCCGTAGTTATAATGTATATCCGACCCCAGGATACACTGACAGATGCGGATCTTGTCATAATCTTGGTGATATCCAATAGTGGTAGCTTGCTGATCGGAGTTGATCTCAATGCTAAGCACAGTTTCCGGGGTGGGAATGTGTGCACTTTCTATGAGAACAAGCTGAAGGATTTTTCTCCTTTTCGGATATATATGTTTATCGCTCTGATGGTCCGACTTGGATATCAGGACAAACATCATCCTATCTGGATATTTTCATGGCCACGATTGACATATCGGCGGCCTTTACGGCTGGCGGCGTAATGACTCTCAATTACGAGTCTGATCAGAGGACAATTGAAATTACCATTGACACAGGCGAACTCTAGCATAGGGTGGAGCCCGAGATATATGACTTTAATGGCATGAATCAGAACTGTTTAACGAGATCTTGGTGCGAGTTACGTCAGAGCAAACTCTGACTCCAACAAAATTAGTGGACAATTGGAAAAAATAATAAAAGTTCAATGACACAACTTCACTTCAAGTGACTTCAAGTGAATTTGTGCAATAAATATATTGCTACAAACATAAGGTTGGGCATCACAGCGTTTATTACATCGCTAAAATAAATAAACAAAAGCTACAAGAACAACTATATGTGCTGTTTACAAATAACCAAATCGACAACAACAACAACAACAACAACAACTATTAGCAGATACAAAGTAAATAAAAATAATACGACAACAACAACAATTAAGCAGCAAAGAAAACAAGTAACAGACAATAAACAAGCAACAACAGACACTAAGAGCTGAAAGAGGTAGATGGCTACAAAAGAACTAAAAATAAATTAAAAGAAAGAAATGGAATCTACCTGAAATATCGAGAGGTTCGAGAGCTTTCGATGTGTTGTTTACTCAGCCATATAAAAAGCACATCGATGCGAACAGCAGTGAGTTTATGTGTCGTAAACTCAGCGAGTGCAGTTTTTAATTAAAGTTAACTCAGCGAATGTGTTATTGGTGTGAAGAGTGTTTATAAAGAGTAAACTCGTGAATCTAATAGTGAAGTAAAAACCTGTTTAGTTGGAGCTAACTCAGTAAAGAGAGTTAAGTGTGGATAACATCTGGTTGAAAAGGTTGTGATGGAACCTAAGCTATAACTACGATCGGGTTGGAAGAACTTTAAGTAGAAAGATCTGTCGAGTAATTGTTGTTGTTTACAAGATTGTAAGCAGACAGAGTAATTGAGAATAAAAATTGTTATTGCCTGTAAAAGCAGTGCAAGAAGTGGTGTGCATAACTGTGTTGAATAAAGGAGTTTTATTTAAAACCAAACACAAAATTTATTTTATTTTAACTACAATCTACAAACTCATAAAAACACGTTTTTAAAAAGGTAAAAACGTAACAATATTTATGCATTTTGTTTAAATTTTTTTGTATTAAATAACTCCATATTCGTAATAATTTCCCAATTTTTAATTGTTCATAAAATGATTATGTATATAAACTCTTATTAATGACAAATAGACGAAAACAAAGTAATAATAAGCTTTTGTTTATTGAAACTCGAAATCTTTGTGTTCCTCATACAGTGTTGACACACTTAAATGTTAAAACTCTTAGGCTAAGCACTGTAATAATTATTGAATTTTTGTAATAAAAATTTATTGACTTAGAATAAGTCTTTTCTTTTGTACAATAAGAAAAATGAAAAAATAAAATTTCAGTCTAGTTTCAACTACGAACTCAACAAGAACTTCTTTTATTAAATTCGGTTCGACACCTCTGGCGGAGTCGATATGATCTGATCCCGAAGGATTAGATTAAAAGAACGCAAGGACAAACAAATAATTTTTAAAAAGAAAAATTATTACAAAATCCAAAAGGGTTAGGTAATCTTTTTGATCTCTAATTTTAATTAAAGTGTAGTGAAATTATTTTTTTCGAAAATAAATAAATATCCTCGTGAAAAACTAAAAGTGATATTGAAAAGACTAAAGACTTAAGAAAAAAGTAAATTTTGTTATGTGAAAAAGAAAAAATGGTCTAAAGACCTTAATAAGAAAATTTTTTGTGCGAATTTTTCATTGAACAAAAAAAAGAGAAAAATATGTCCATTGAAAATAAACACAGTAATACTTAGACAACATGAAAGTAGATTTCCAAAATACACATATACACGTTTACAATACCAACAAAAAAGAAATCATAACTAGAATGGACAGAACGGGACATATCAACAGAAACAGATATTTTAACGACAGCCGTTCCAGAATTCATACAATAATAGTCCTTCTCAAATTCGTCAAAATAGCAATTCTATCAATTTCGACAAAATTTGTTCACAAATAATTGTCAACAATCCAGACGTAGCCAATATTTAAACCGAACTTTTGGTCATACTAATAACGGGCCCACCACAATGGAAATAGACCATATTGAAAACAATAGTACAGAAGTAAATTTTCATTGTCAAGCCCAAAACTTCGTTGACCGATAGTCAAACTAAAGATAGGAAATACAAACTTCAAATTTTTACTCGATATTTCATTGCTTAATAAAAATGTATTACTTGAATTTAAAAGAACGAGATTAAAGAAACCAATATATTTTAATTCAATAAATCGGAGCTTTTGTATTGAAGAAGTGGTTATCACACTTCATCCCAAAGAATTTAAAGAAGATAATCTAATGTGTTGGAAACTAACCAACTTTAATGGCAAGAATTTCAACAATTATAAACCTTGAGGAAAACTTTTTTCAAATTAATGGACTCCTGTCCATATATTTTAAAAGAAATACAAACCTTAGAAACACAATCAGACAATATTTTAGATAAAGTAATTGATAAACTCTTAGGAGATGACATGAATCAAGAAGAAAGTAACAAAGAAAGAAATAAAGATTTATTTTTTCAAGAAAACATGAAATTATTACAAAGACAAACAATCCTGTGTATTTAAAAATATACAGATATCCTAAGGTACATGAGGAAGAAATTAATCGTCATATGAAAGAAATGCTTCAGCAAAATATAATAACAGAAAGTAATTCTCTTTACAATTCACCAATCTGGATAGTTCCGAAAAAACGGACTACTCAGGCAAAAAAAGGTGGCAGATAGTTATAGACTTCCGTAAATTAAATGAAGTCACAATAGATGACAAATTTCCGATCCGAAATATTGAGTATATGAGACAAACTTGGCAAATCACAATATTTCACTACCCCTGATTTAGCCATGGGTATCCATCAAATTAGGATTAAAAAAGACCGAAAGAAAACAGCATTCTCTACCCCACTAGGTCACTGCGAATTCATTCGGATGCCGTTTGGATTGAAAAATGCGCCGTCAACATTTCAACACTACGAGTGTTAGTGTGGTGTATTTGGTATATATATTAATTTTCAGTACAAACATAGAAGAACATACAGCAAGTATCCAAAAATTATTTGATAGGCTTAGGGAACACAATCATAAAATTCAGGTGTATAAACGTTAATTCTTTGCGAAAGAAAGATAATATTTTAAGCTGATTGATCTTTTCGGTACTAGTATAAAGATCTTTAGATGCAGTTATCATGCCAAAGATATGAATAACGAAGATGAGACTTACAAACAGATTGGAAAATACTACAAATTTGACACAGGACATGGTGGTATAACAGAAAATTATGGGGAGCTAAAAAAATAATACATATTAAAAATCATAGAACTTTAGTCGGGTTATGTATAAAAAATTGCGATACCTGTAACAAATCATAATATGATCGTGACCAAATAAAGCCAAAATTCTATTTAACCGAAACACCATCCGATGTTTCGGTGTTTATTGACACATTTTCTAAACATGCCGTTGCAATTTATTTCGAAGATAGAAACAGCTCTACAATAGTTGAAAAATTAAGATAGTTTTTGTCGACTAGAAGCAAACCGATTAAAATAATCATCGATAATGAATTCAATTCGACAAATGTTAAGGAATTTTTAAGGCAAATGAAACTGAGGTACACTTTACCAAACCCAATAACCATACGGGGTATGCAGATATTGAAAGGTTCCATAGTACACTTTCAGAAAAATTTATGGCACTTGAGTCTGAAAATTCATCACTGTTAATACCAAAAATCGAATTTTATTTGGCATTAAACTTTAGCATAATTATTTAATATTTTTTTCAGTGTACAACCAATGAATCCATTTTGGTTGAATATGTTTAAGGCGAAATGTTTAATCAGGCTAAAAAATCAAAACTGGTACTTCATTCCCTACTGAAATTATTCCTAATATTAATTGTTTTCACAACCAAAGATCATCCCGGTAATAAAATTGTGTATTAATAAAATTCTTTTACTCCAAAACCCTAATATCTTTTTACGATTTTCTTAATAATTTCCCAATTTTTATTCGTTCATAAAATGAGTATGTATAATGAACTCTTATAAGAAATTCATTCATAAAATTAATCACCACTATTCTGAATAATTTTGCCGTCAAAATATTTTTCCATTTCCCATGCTTGCAATCATGAATAATTTTTCCATAAAATGTTTTATCCTTTTCTGATTATTCAGTCGGAAATGATAGCCCTGTAAGATCGTGAATAGCATTTTCCCTCAAAATTTGTTCCCTCTTCCGTTGATTTGCTTACATCATTTTTGCTGGGGAGTTGCATTTATCAGTTAAGTATTTATTTCTTTTATTGTATAATTAAAGTTTTTATTAACTTATTTTAGGACTAGAAGTGTTAATAAAGTGCAAAACTATGTAATGGAGAGTAAAAGATTTATTTTCTGTAGTTTAAGAGACGTGTTTTATTTCATCAATAAATCTTCTTTACTTAGTTGATTTTTAATTCCATTTAATAGAAGTTGACCTTTAGTTTCATTTTTCCATTTTTGGTGTTTAAGCCATTTATAAATTATTACTGCTTAGCCATACTTAGTTACCAGTTTCTTTCTTTTCTTGCTGAATTTTTGGCCGAACGATTTAGGGATAAGAGGCGATGACGGATGGTATTATTAGTACTGGGCCGCGCACGTGAAATTATCGTACCAGCTGATGTGAGAATGCTGTGATAATCACACATATTGAAATGGCGATAGGACACGTAAAAGGTGCGGAAATACAGACCTATCTCTGTGCAGTTAGCTTTTGACAAACTTTTGGAGCCTTTTCTATTGAGGAGAACAACCAGTTTGGATCCACATGCATTCATGGTGTTTGGCGACTATGTGGTCAGGGGGCTAAAAAGGCGATGCCCTACGCTGGCCGTGTGAGTCTCGATTTCTCTAAGGCCTTTAACACGGCATGGCATGAAGTGATCTTATATAAGATGTTGAAATTGGGTTTTTATCGATTTACATCCAGAATGGTTGCCGACTTCCTGAGGGCTCGAATGTTCATGGTGAAAGTGGAAGGAGAGGTCTATAACTCGAGACTAATCGATGCCGGAGTATCACAGGAACTTTGAGATTTGTAGGCACATATACCATGTCTTTGAGGAGGCGAAGGGTGTCTGCCACACGTCCATGAATTATTTAGACGCAGAGTGGACCTTAGCGCCAGGATCAGGCTACTGATATACCATCAGTTTGTCAGACCTATTATGTCCTATGCCTTTCCATCTTGGTTCGGAATTTCCTCAAACCAAATGGAGAGACTTAGGAAGTGGGAGAGAAGAATACTCTCTTCCTGCCTGTGTTCGTACAATTGTAGGCGCTGATGGAAGTGTTCGTAGACCGGCATGTAGGACAATCTATATGGATGTTTTAAAAGAGCCTTCTGTACTATTCACCACTGGATCTCTTACCCGGGATTTTAATCTCCTCTGTAGGGATACAGACCTCCTCTTTCACTATGGGAGGGTGAACATTTTGAACCTCTAGAATCCGGTGTACATAACTACCCAGTGATTGATCTGAGATAAGAATTAATTTTATTATTATTATTTTATTTATTATTGTTTTGTTATTTAATTTTAAGGTTAGTTTTGAGTATTTTTTAGTTACCGACCATGAGTGTTCTTTTTTTACGAAAAAAAAAAAATTAACAAAGCTTGTTACACCTTTGTTAATCAAAATTCCTTAACGTTGTATGCAAAAACGATTGTTAGGTTAAAATCGCTTGATTTAAATTTATTTATGTCGTAAATGGTAGGTAAACTGTCGAGGGAAAATCGATCCACAGACGAACGGTGCGGCAAAAAAACGAATTATCTCTATAATGCGTTGTGCTATTTAGTGGATCAACTACAAAGGCATACTCTCTACGAGAAAAACGAGTACTACGTGAAAATATGTGATTATTATGAGCATATTCCGTCATAGTACCGATAGAACAATGAGACTTACACCACATTGCGGCGATGCTCTAACGAATCGATAGAGTTGACTACTCTATCGGCTTATCTCTTGTAAATATTAGGGAGATCAGATGGAATGAAGTATTACTTGTCTTAATTCTTGAATGCTTCTTTCGACGCATGAAATATGTGATCGTCCCAACGCACGTCACGGTGAATTCTCATGCCTAGGTGATCAAGAGCATTTGATTTCTCAATATATACATTACTCAAAGACTCAAATGACAACACACCACTACGTCTGAGTGTTAAAAAACAACATTGAATCGTCCCTGCATTAAAATCTAGATTTTTCGCACGACCCCACTCGGGGTTTTCGCCAGGTCACTTGTCAGTATGTCGTTCATATACATTTTTTCGCATAGGAGAAAGAACAGAACCTTGCGGTGCGATGTTAATGATAACGATAAAATTGCATTAAAAAGTTTTTCTGATCTCTTTGTGTTGTCTAAATACGTGAAAGCGTTTATTATACTTATACTTTTTGTATTAGATTTTTTTAAATTTGCAATACTTTGTATTGTTTTGTCGAGCTCGTCTAGAAGACTGTTTTCGTTTAGATCAACATCTTCTTCATCGTCTGGTACATTTTGGCCAGATTCAATATTAAATAATAGATTGCACGATTTAATTGCAAACTCTTAAATTTTCGTTCCTGAAATATTTTATAAAAAGTAATCGGTATTGGCGAACCTTGCGGAATTGATGTTGATTTTAAAAACTTTAACTAAAATATATAACAAATCAGTAAGAGCTGATCTGAAAGCAAAAAGTGTGTAATGAAAGCCAAAAGAAATGATATTTATACACGTCTCATTTTTAAGTTGATCGTCAAAGAGTACAGACGTATATTAAACAAGCCCTCCGAGAAAAATTGAAAAATCGAAAAAACCGCCCAAAATAAAAAAAAAAAAAATGGTCAACATTAACTTTCAAACCTAAAAAGTACTTAAAAATACTTTTGTGTGTACAATAAAATTTAAGTGCATTTATTATTTGTTAAATTAATTAATTAATTAAATTATTTATTATTTATTAAATTAAAAAACAATCAAAATTATTTCGGTTAACATAATGGAAAATAAAAGTGTACAAATGAATTCGACAGATGTCTGTAAATAATGCAAAAAGAAAATAACATCAACATATTATGTTAAGTGTTTCAATTGCAATTCGAACTATCTCTTCGCCCCTTGCTGTCGCTTATCTGATAACACTTATATGACGATGCTCACCAAACACAAATTAATGGAAGTATCATATATGCAGACCAACACGATATTCTAACTTGTTATACCAACCTTGTATTAACAACGAAAATAACCCCAAAAAACAAACTCGTACAGATGATGAAGTGAATACAGAAAGCGAACAATCTAAGAAATTTAAAGAGTCAATGTCATTGAACTCTGTAAACATGGAATTATGCTCTGTGCAGTCGGATGTTACAGAATTAAAGTCCGATATGAAAGAGTTTAAGATAATAATTGATCATTTACCAGAAAATGTTAATGTATCGCATATTCTGATAAAGGATGAAATACAATCCGTAGTCGCAACAATAACAAACACATTCTCTATACTCGTAACTCAAGTAAAAGAGCTAACTGAAAAAGATAAGCAAGAAGACGAACAAATCAGCATAATGGAAATCCGTTTAAACAAATTGGAACAACAAATGATTAGTAAAAACATAGAAATAAATAATGTAACAAACAACGAAATATCAACTTATGATGTTGTTAGGGAAATAGGCAAAACTCTTAATATAGAAAAAAGAAAAGATGATATAATTAAGAAGATAAAATTAAGATAAAGAAAAATTAAGATAAAGAGAAGATAATATAATTAATAATTGTAATAATTGTAAATCAAAAAATAAAGTATCTAAAAAACGTCAACGCCAACAACGAATCTCAAACCAGCTACATATATATTAACGAACAACTTACTTTCAATAATCGACGGCTACTGTGGTTGGCAAAAACAAAGGCCAAAGAAGCTAATTGGAAGTTTGTCTGGGTGAAAAATGGGATGATATTTGCCTGTAAACAAGAAAATTCCCCTCTAATTTCTATTAATAGTGAATCTAATATTCAATCAATAAACTTAAATAATAGTCAATAAACTAAAATAATAGTTAATTTTAATTAAAATAAAAAACAAAAAATATTAAAAAACTATTGGAACCACAACAGAAACTCTAAATAGCTTCAAATTAGTAAATAAAAGATTTTTAAGTTATCCCTTATCAATTATTTATATGAATATTCGCTCAATAAGACTGAACTTTGCATCCTTCTTAGCAGCAATAAATCATGTAATTAAACGTGTTAAAATTATAATATTAGTTGAAACAAATATTTGTGATAATGCAAATAATTTTTACTATATAAAAGGTTTTTATGCAGTTTTCTTAATAGAGAAAGTAAAGGAGATGGCATTGCAGTATATATTGAAGAAGACTTACACTTCAATCACATTACTCATTATACAAATGCATATAAAATCATCCAACTTGATAAATTATAAATAAAAACACATTATCTCTTACAACCATATATAGACCACCGCATGAAAGTATCCCGTTGTTTATAAACGAAATAGAATTAATAATAAATAATATAAAAAGAACGCAAGAGATAATACTAGTTGGAGACATACACATAGATATATTAAGAGAAACATTACAACAGCAACATATTTAAATATGACTACAAGTAACGGATTGCAATGTTTAATAAATGAGAGAACAAGAGAAGATGTAAATACTGGAACATGTATTAATCACTTGTTTTTAAAATCAAACAAACCAACAACAGGAACTTATGCTGCTATAATAACAACAACAATATCTGATCATTACGCGCTTTTTACTGATATAGAAACGAATGAGGAAAAAGAAACCACTAAACACAGCAGGCCATATCTTAACAATAACAAAGTAAGTAAACAAAAAAAAGAAACCAATTGGAATGAAATTATGAACGAAATAATAATAATAATAATAATAATAATAATAATAATAATAATAATAATAATAATAATAATAATAATAATAATAATAATAATAATAATAATAATAATAATAATAATAATAATAATAATAATAATAATAATAATAATAATAATAATAATAATAATAATAATAATAATAATAATAATAATAATAATAATAATAATAATAATAATAATAATAATAATAATAATAATAATAATAATAATAATAATAATAATAATAATAATAATAATAATAATAATAATAATAATAATAATAATAATAATAATAATAATAATAATAATAATAATAATAATAATAATAATAATAATAATAATAATAATAATAATAATAATAATAATAATAATAATAATAATAATAATAATAATAATAATAATAATAATAATAATAATAATAATAATAATAATAATAATAATAATAATAATAATAATAATAATAATAATAATAATAATAATAATAATAATAATAATAATAATAATAATAATAATAATAATAATAATAATAATAATAATAATAATAATAATAATAATAATAATAATAATAATAATAATAATAATAATAATAATAATAATAATAATAATAATAATAATAATAATAATAATAATAATAATAATAATAATAATAATAATAATAATAATAATAATAATAATAATAATAATAATAATAATAATAATAATAATAATAATAATAATAATAATAATAATAATAATAATAATAATAATAATAATAATAATAATAATAATAATAATAATAATAATAATAATAATAATAATAATAATAATAATAATAATAATAATAATAATAATAATAATAATAATAATAATAATAATAATAATAATAATAATAATAATAATAATAATAATAATAATAATAATAATAATAATAATAATAATAATAATAATAATAATAATAATAATAATAAATAATAATAATAATAATAATAATAATAATAATAATAATAATAATAATAATAATAATAATAATAATAATAATAATAATAATAATAATAATAATAATAATAATAATAATAATAATAATAATAATAATAATAATAATAATAATAATAATAATAATAATAATAATAATAATAATAATAATAATAATAATAATAATAATAATAATAATAATAATAATAATAATAATAATAATAATAATAATAATAATAATAATAATAATAATAATAATAATAATAATAATAATAATAATAATAATAATAATAATAATAATAATAATAATAATAATAATAATAATAATAATAATAATAATAATAATAATAATAATAATAATAATAATAATAATAATAATAATAATAATAATAATAATAATAATAATAATAATAATAATAATAATAATAATAATAATAATAATAATAATAATAATAATAATAATAATAATAATAATAATAATAATAATAATAATAATAATAATAATAATAATAATAATAATAATAATAATAATAATAATAATAATAATAATAATAATAATAATAATAATAATAATAATAATAATAATAATAATAATAATAATAATAATAATAATAATAATAATAATAATAATAATAATAATAATAATAATAATAATAATAATAATAATAATAATAATAATAATAATAATAATAATAATAATAATAATAATAATAATAATAATAATAATAATAATAATAATAATAATAATAATAATAATAATAATAATAATAATAATAATAATAATAATAATAATAATAATAATAATAATAATAATAATAATAATAATAATAATAATAATAATAATAATAATAATAATAATAATAATAATAATAATAATAATAATAATAATAATAATAATAATAATAATAATAATAATAATAATAATAATAATAATAATAATAATAATAATAATAATAATAATAATAATAATAATAATAATAATAATAATAATAATAATAATAATAATAATAATAATAATAATAATAATAATAATAATAATAATAATAATAATAATAATAATAATAATAATAATAATAATAATAATAATAATAATAATAATAATAATAATAATAATAATAATAATAATAATAATAATAATAATAATAATAATAATAATAATAATAATAATAATAATAATAATAATAATAATAATAATAATAATAATAATAATAATAATAATAATAATAATAATAATAATAATAATAATAATAATAATAATAATAATAATAATAATAATAATAATAATAATAATAATAATAATAATAATAATAATAATAATAATAATAATAATAATAATAATAATAATAATAATAATAATAATAATAATAATAATAATAATAATAATAATAATAATAATAATAATAATAATAATAATAATAATAATAATAATAATAATAATAATAATAATAATAATAATAATAATAATAATAATAATAATAATAATAATAATAATAATAATAATAATAATAATAATAATAATAATAATAATAATAATAATAATAATAATAATAATAATAATAATAATAATAATAATAATAATAATAATAATAATAATAATAATAATAATAATAATAATAATAATAATAATAATAATAATAATAATAATAATAATAATAATAATAATAATAATAATAATAATAATAATAATAATAATAATAATAATAATAATAATAATAATAATAATAATAATAATAATAATAATAATAATAATAATAATAATAATAATAATAATAATAATAATAATAATAATAATAATAATAATAATAATAATAATAATAATAATAATAATAATAATAATAATAATAATAATAATAATAATAATAATAATAATAATAATAATAATAATAATAATAATAATAATAATAATAATAATAATAATAATAATAATAATAATAATAATAATAATAATAATAATAATAATAATAATAATAATAATAATAATAATAATAATAATAATAATAATAATAATAATAATAATAATAATAATAATAATAATAATAATAATAATAATAATAATAATAATAATAATAATAATAATAATAATAATAATAATAATAATAATAATAATAATAATAATAATAATAATAATAATAATAATAATAATAATAATAATAATAATAATAATAATAATAATAATAATAATAATAATAATAATAATAATAATAATAATAATAATAATAATAATAATAATAATAATAATAATAATAATAATAATAATAATAATAATAATAATAATAATAATAATAATAATAATAATAATAATAATAATAATAATAATAATAATAATAATAATAATAATAATAATAATAATAATAATAATAATAATAATAATAATAATAATAATAATAATAATAATAATAATAATAATAATAATAATAATAATAATAATAATAATAATAATAATAATAATAATAATAATAATAATAATAATAATAATAATAATAATAATAATAATAATAATAATAATAATAATAATAATAATAATAATAATAATAATAATAATAATAATAATAATAATAATAATAATAATAATAATAATAATAATAATAATAATAATAATAATAATAATAATAATAATAATAATAATAATAATAATAATAATAATAATAATAATAATAATAATAATAATAATAATAATAATAATAATAATAATAATAATAATAATAATAATAATAATAATAATAATAATAATAATAATAATAATAATAATAATAATAATAATAATAATAATAATAATAATAATAATAATAATAATAATAATAATAATAATAATAATAATAATAATAATAATAATAATAATAATAATAATAATAATAATAATAATAATAATAATAATAATAATAATAATAATAATAATAATAATAATAATAATAATAATAATAATAATAATAATAATAATAATAATAATAATAATAATAATAATAATAATAATAATAATAATAATAATAATAATAATAATAATAATAATAATAATAATAATAATAATAATAATAATAATAATAATAATAATAATAATAATAATAATAATAATAATAATAATAATAATAATAATAATAATAATAATAATAATAATAATAATAATAATAATAATAATAATAATAATAATAATAATAATAATAATAATAATAATAATAATAATAATAATAATAATAATAATAATAATAATAATAATAATAATAATAATAATAATAATAATAATAATAATAATAATAATAATAATAATAATAATAATAATAATAATAATAATAATAATAATAATAATAATAATAATAATAATAATAATAATAATAATAATAATAATAATAATAATAATAATAATAATAATAATAATAATAATAATAATAATAATAATAATAATAATAATAATAATAATAATAATAATAATAATAATAATAATAATAATAATAATAATAATAATAATAATAATAATAATAATAATAATAATAATAATAATAATAATAATAATAATAATAATAATAATAATAATAATAATAATAATAATAATAATAATAATAATAATAATAATAATAATAATAATAATAATAATAATAATAATAATAATAATAATAATAATAATAATAATAATAATTTCGCAATATTCAAATATTCATGATATTTTTAATAAAATATATAAAAGTACAACAACAACAAAAACACAGTTAAGAACAAGATCCTCAAATCCATGGATTAGTGACGAAATCATTAAATATTGTGAACATAGAGATAAACTTTTTAAAAAATGGCGCAACAATCGTGATAATAAATAATATGAAAAAGAATATAAAACTTTTAGAAATTTATTAAAAAACAAATTTATTGAAAATAGAAACGATATACGTGCAATATGAAAAATCGTAAACGAAATTGTTGGAAAACGAAATTGTTGGAAAAATCTTAAAGATAAAAATAAAAACACAATTGCTAATAATTTTGCCAATTATTTTAAAGAAAAAAATTTAAAAAAAAGATAGTTCATATCTGTGATATTAACACAATAAGTAGCCCAAAATATAATATCCAAAACTCAATGTATTCAGAATACACAAATGAAGAGGAAACCTATAAGAAGGGCTCAGAAGTTGACAACATTTAAGATCTCAAGTGAATGCGAATATATTAACACCGGTAATAACAAAGCTTATAAATAGTAGTCTACAGTAAGCAACAATACCAGAGATTCTTAAAACCTCATTAGTAAGACCAACAGATACAGGCCTATATCAAGCCTTTCGGTGATAGAGAAAATACTGGAAGAAATTGCGGTAAGAAGACTTACAAATTTCTTACTTCTGTATAAAATCATTAATAAAATCAAACCATTACAGAAAAAAATATCAATAAACTATTTGGAAACTTTTTAGACTACATATGTAAATAAATGTTTAAGTAAACAAATGCATGCTCTAGTTCTGTTTATTGATTTTAGTAAAGCTTTCGACACTCTTTCACATAAAAAAATAATTCAAACACTCGAGAGGTAACACTTTAAAATGGTTTCAGAACTACCTAGAATGAAGATTTTTTATATGAAAATAGGGAATGAAGTTAGTAATAGGATACAATTCGAATATAGGGTTCCTCAGTGGTCAAAACTCGGACCAATCTTATATGTTATATAAGCCAACGAACTGATGCGATGTTTGGAAAAGGAGAAAACCTTTGCTTATGCTGGTGACACTGCGATAATTGTAGCGGATAAAGACATAGCGAGAGCAACTAGTAAAATGCAAGGCCAGTTAAATATTGCAACGAAGTGGTGTCACGATAATGGTCTCATAATAAATGCGTGTAAAACAAAAGTTATGCAAACCAAACCGCCACATATTGCACAAATAACAATTAAATTGAAATTTCACAATAAAGAATGTCTGCAAAACACTGCAAACAATATAAGCGTTCAGAATGCTCAATTTATATAGAAAACGTTAGCATTTATAAATACCTTGGCGTAGTTGTTGATTGTAATTTTAAATGAAAGCGCATATAGAAAATCTTCAGAAGAAGCTAAAAAAAGCATCGTATATGCTCTATTATTTAAATCGTTACTCTATTTATAGCGTATTGCGACAAGCGTACTTCGCATTGGCCGAATCATATATTCGGCACGGTATAACAGGTTGGGGAAATGCAAAATACAGCAGTATTCTACAAAAAACGCAGAACCAGATTTTGAAAATGTGGAGAAAATATAACGTTACTATCGAAAACAATATATGTCAAACAACCTCACATATTACCCGGAACAATAACACAATACAGAATATTGCAACATCTATGAACAACTTTAATGCTACAACAACACAACAGGAAGTAATGCACAAGACAACATAACAGATAATGAAAACATCACAGATATTGTAATCATCAACTACAATAGTTCACAAATTATTGAAACAATACAAAACAACCGCGGTGATAGCATAGCAACTGACTTAATGGCCAAAGAATTCTTCAACGACACCAGGTTTTTAACACCTATTGATAATCCGCATGACACCCGATTAGGAGCTCAAGGAAGGCTTAAAGTACAGCCATTTAAAAATGGATACGGCAGGAGCACGTTATCTGTAATGATACCATCTATACTAAACAAAATACCAACTTATATTATTAGTACATCAAACCCATACAAAAGAAATAAATTAATAAAAGAATATTTTATAAATACATAAATATCAAACCAAGATAGGCATGAATAAATCTATAATACAAAAATTAGTAAGTAAATATATGTATATTTTTATATGATAATTTTAATTAAATTTACATTTATTTGTTTTACAATTATTATCCTAGGATAAGAAAGAATTGAATTATAAAACTGTACTCAAAGAACATATTTGTGATACGGTACTGCAGACAAGCTTTTGAGTTTTTCGGACTTTATATAAATTTGTAAAAGGAATTTTAAACAAATAATAAATAAATAAAAAAATACAATTTTAACGCATAACATAAACGTTAAACTAAATAATCATAAACACTTGCTTTTTACACTCCAAATTTTACATACAAAAGTTGTTCAATTAATTGACACAGATTGTTATTTGTTACTCAGAATTGTCTATTTTCATTATTCGATCAAATAATGACCAAAAAATTCTTCGATTAATCGAACAATGATTAATCGAGTGAATACTCTACTTCCTACTTTAAGAGTACTTTAAAGTGGCATTTATGTATGTTATTAATGTTAGGCAAAAAATAATATATATTAAAAATAGAGAAAATTGTTTTTGAAAAAGTACATAAAAGCCAATTTAAAAGTTTTTCTTTGGTACATCAGTGGAAACACTTAACATAAAGTTTAAAGAATTTCGAAACTTCTCGAGGATTGTTGGTGTTATTGATTGCATTCATATTGTTACGTTTTAACATTTTTAAAACGTTTAAGTTCGTTTAAATTGCGTTAAAATGAAATAAAACACTACTTGTCGTTGTTTTTACAGTTTATCTCTTTTTTTTATTAACTCCGCTGTACTTTAATACACTTTGCCTTAATACACCAAAATCGCTTTTACAACACTTTATATTCGCCTAAACAGACTTTAATTATTGACAGCCAAATGATAACTAACTCACCAAACGCAATTCTCCACCTTTTATAATATTTCGTTATAAATTTCGAATGTTGCTACAAATTTCAACTTATGTTCGGTAAATTTAAATGTAAAACCAAAAAGGAAACCAAAAGAAATCCCTAAAAGAATTGAGCTGGCAACTCCCTTACGCATGCAAGCGGCAGTACTCTTATATTAGTAAAGGTAATTATAGCAACGATGGCAAGCCACGACACAAACCAATAAAGTCCTTAGCTAAAAACATCCCACAATAAATCCCTGTAAAACCACTGACTTAATAAATCTCTGATGTGGTGGATTTATCTCTTCATGGTTTTCGTTATCGTAACACTGCCTCCCGCTTAAGCCTGTTCGTCACGAATAGGGTCATTATATTTCTTCCCATAGCTCGCAAGTCGTTCTAGATGTACCACCTTCATTTTTTATTGCGGGATATTGTTCTTCTGTATTTTGTACGCCACATTATTTAACCTTTTGACTACTTTTTAAGGTCCATCCCAGTTAGTTTGCAGAATAATATGAAATATTATGATATGATGATAATATGGAATATGATTCTTTCTTACGCTGTGGGTTGTAGAGTAGAAGCAGGTGGCCTTCATGGAAGCCCTTAGCGCTTGATGCTCGATCATACCTGGCATTCAACCAACCAACCAGTAATAACGCTGTTTTAAATTTTCTACTGTCTCTTCCACACTAAGATGCTTTCCTCTGGGTTCGTTACGACTCTGATTTAAAATTTCATTAATTTTCTAGGAAAGAACCGCTACTAGATTGGAGCTTTAAACTATTCCATTGAGCCCAATAAGCCTTTATTAGAGGGCTAACTGCTGATACGTCTTTACTAGCAGGCTGTCTGTCTTTTTTCTTAGCTGTTATTATCCTTGCCAGTGCTGGGTCTTTCCTCTGCTGTTGACCAGCCCTCGTTAGTCTCCAGACTTAATTGCCTGATGTTGATAATGGTCTCTTTGTCCTTATCACTTGTTTTATCAACGGCTATCTCACATTCGTTTTTACTCTTTTCACTCCTGTAACACTTTTAAGTGGCACTCTTTTCACGTCACAGCCTCTTTGATGCACATTACCATTACGTCCAACTTCATTCACATTACGGCGTTCATTTATTTGTTTCTGTTGTGTATACCTAAGCCCACCTTATGCGAGTCTCCTCTATTTGTAGGTTGATGGTTTCGGAATGATTCGAATCTTCCATAGCCAGTGATTTTTCATGTCTCTGAGCGGTGTCCTACAATGTCTTTAAAAATGACCGCTCTTGTCACAGTTTTGGCACTTCCTTTTTGCCCTTTGCCTTTTTTCGGCCAAAAGTCGCTCTACCACCTCTTTGATAGCTGCAAATAAATCTTCTTTGGTGTTTACAGTTTTCATGCTATATACTTTATGAACCTGTGGCTTGGATATCTTTCGAGCGATCTCCTGTGCCAGTGCAAATACCAAATACCTAATGTATAATGTTCATTTCATAATCTTGCAAATTATGTAGTACACGTTGTTCAACGCTTAATTCCGATAAGCATGATACCCATGTATAAATTTAACACGAATGCCAAGGTAAAAATATAGGAAAGGAAAGCTTTATATACATATATACACTGCGCGCCACTTGAATAGCACACGCTCTGTGGTTTTAAAAAATTTCCTTTTTTCTCAACAACTGATAATGTGGTAACGCTACGTTTTGTTATATTCTATTATCTCTTCCTTAAGAAACAAAATTACTACAAAGAAATGTACCGTTATATAATTTTTTGGTATTTTCTTTTGTTTCTCACCTTAAAATTGAACAGAAAATAGTATGTGATGATAATTTTAGAAATATATTAAATCGAAATGGATTTCGTGCTAGTGTAGTACGTAAGAAGACCTTTCTTTCATCAAAAAGAGTCAAAGAAAAATCTTGTTCAGTAGAGAGCTGCTAAATAAACCATTGGAATTCTGGGAAAGGGCTATATTTGTGGATGAGTGTAAGTATTGTATTTTTGTCATAAAAGGTCTACAATTCGTGTGGATAAATCCTGTACAGTACTAAATAAAGCTAATTTATGCGACACGGTCACACACGGTGGTGGAGGTGTAATGATTAGAGCGTATGTGCCGCTAACGGGGTACACAATTTGCAGGTTATTGAGTCCATTACGGCCAAGAGAGCCTACTTAGATATTCTAAAGGTCAACTGGAAACAAAATTTAATGAAACTGGGTTTTGGTTGCAAATTTTTTTTTTTAATAAAGTAACGATTCTAAGAACGCAGCCGATATTTTAAAGCTTTAGATGCTTTATAATGTCCCAAAACATTTGCGTGTGCCACCAGTTCTCCAGCTCTCAATCCCATTGATTACACTGGTCCATAGAAAAAAAGCCTTTAAATAAAACTATGCGGAATATAATGATCTTTTTTCAGTTTTTTTTACATCGAGCTCAAATTTTTTTCATGCGCGTGGTAAATTTTTCGGCCGATATATGGTAGTTATATCAATATTCAATTTCATCATAACTTGAAAATGACAGATTTTAATGCAAATACCTGCAAATATTTAGGAACAAATTTTTCTATAAATCACCTGAATATTTTTTTTTTTTTGTATTTTGAACAGTTTCGTAGTTATTCATACTTTAGTTAAATTTTTTTTTTCACACAATAAAAAGCTTTAAATGTTGAGAATAAAATAAGCTATAAATCATGAAAATCGGTTGGCTGATTTCACTCATAATTAATTACAGATACCTAACTTTGACCAAAATAACCGAACAAATTTTTCTTGCAAAATTAGTGGAATTTTTTTCTAAAAAGTTAAAAATATAGTTTTTAATTAAATCATTTAAATGAAAGCCAGATATGTTGAAAGCAAAATAGCCCATAAAGGCAGGTACCTAACTTTGACAAAAGAAAGGGTTCTTTTTTATGCATATGGTAGATAAAAATATTTTAAGATTTTAAGATTTTTGTATTATTGTGGGCAAAATCCAGTACAAAATACACTCTTAAGAAAAATAACACAATTGTTTTCATCATTCAACACTTGTTTGCGAAACCGAAAAGACAAATCCTATCCGATATTTGATTTTATCAGAATCAAAAGTTAATATCGAAAAGTACTCTGAGGACTATTTCCGTTTTATATATTTTTTTTATTTTGGTAAGTGTTTACATAGAGTTAACTTATTTATAATAGATTTTTGTTTTAGATTTCATATGTGAATTTTTTGTTTGTTTTGCTACATCTGTGTGGAATAAACCTTAAAATTACAACGGCATACAATAACTCCCCAAATTAAGAATGCTTAACACATTACTTTGGTTTTCCTATTGATAATATAAATAAATAAATATGTTGTTACTTTTGCAAGAGTTTTAAAGAGTTGTCTTGACGGCAATAGTAAGATTAAGGATAATACAAGCACTAAATTATATATCCGAATATTTCATTCCAGTTCTTCGAAACAATAATGTTTCTTTACATATACATACAGTGTGTCAAGAACACTAACACTATTTTTTTATTTGTTATGATAATATATATATCTTCTAAAATCTTAAGTAAAAAATAATACAAATTCAGTTCAAAACAATCGCGAAGTTTACCGAAAACAAATTTTGGTCACATTAATATTGTCAACTAGCTCTTTACACAAAAATTAAAAATGTGTTTACATTATATTTAGCAGATAATGAAAAATATTTCTGACTTTCAATATTTGCTATGACCTTCTTTAGCATTTATTACATATTGTAGTAGCTTTTTCAGCCAAGTAACCAACATTTTTAGGTCATAATTTGCAGTTTAAATGCTATAATGCTCTTTGACCGGCGTTTAACCATTTTTTTTTTCAAAATACCCACGAATTTTTAATAGGGTTCATGTTTGGGGTTTGTGCAAAAGTGTCTATAACATTTCCGCAGTTATAATGAAGTCACATCCGCACTACGTGCTAGTGCTGCTTATCAAATGGGTCTTTAACACGTTTTAGTATTGCCGCGCATTCATTGCTGATTCTATAAAAGCAAAGTCTTCTACGCTTTCCCTTGAGACACACCCAATAACCAATACAGAAATTTTGTAAATTTAACATTTGGAATGATGATATTTTTTTCTATCGATGTTGAGCGTTTTCTCCATACGCTTGTAGACCCATCGTTATAATTCTACACCATTATAGATTCAGAACAAAATATAACTTTATCCCAATAGTCTGACGGTTGTTAAACTTTCATAATAGCAACAAGCAAACGCTTTTCTATGTTTGCTGCAGATTATAATGATTTCTTATGTGCTGCTCTTGATTATTATTTATATTTTAAAACTGCCTACCGAACCCTTTAATGACAATCAACAATAGCACACTCCTCGCCAAGCTCTTTCACAAGTGTTACTGTGGAAATTTAAGGGTTTTCTGCGGTTGTTGTAATAATAATACGTTATGCATGTTTTTATTATTATGGTCTTAGGGCCAATTCCCTTCGTTAACTTTAATCTTCCGCCAATTTTAGCCCGATTTTGTACATTGTAAATCGTTTTGTAAATTGTGTAATATTGAACTAAATGAAATTTGCATTACAAAAAATTATTACCAACTTATTTACAAAATTACGGAAAACAATAATTAACCTCAAACATAACGGCAAAACACATTTGACCTTCTAATAAATGCTAAACTGAGTAAAAGATAATAGGAGTGTAAAGAGTTATTTGACACTAAAAATATTAAGTAATATTTGTTTTTGTTGTATTTCTCTTAATTTGCAATAAACTTGAATATCTTAGGTATAATCCTTTAAAGATACTTAATAAATTATCTACAACAAAAAATATGTACGTAGAAGTTAGTTAGAGAAAGGGTTGGGTACGCAGTAATCTATCCCATCATAGATCGTATCCAAATACCTAAAGATGGCCGTATGCCAATAGACCCTGTTCGACCATGCCCCTGCCATCTTCAACATTATCGCAGACATGATCGCCATCTGCCTAGCCATTAGGTCCACTGGAAGCCAGTTCAGTAGTACAAACAAGGCTTTCGATGGAGTGGACCTGAGCGCACCTGTAATCATCAGTGCCGCACTTCGCAGAACCCTGTCATAGATTCTTCGATATGTGGATTTCTCAAGGGGCCTCAATCATATATAAGTATGGGCTTAACCACCGTGTCAAAAAAGCCAAGTGGAATACCTAGGATTTAGACCCTAGAACTTTCCAACGGCCATATGACAGGCGTATAGCTCAACATTCGCTCTTGCCGCCCTCGCAAGATAGCTTGAAGTCGAAGATTACCCCTAGATACTTCGGGCTATCCGACAGCCTCAGTTCAACCCTGTGCAGACGCGGTAGGGAAAACGGCGGAACTTCATACTTGCTTGTGAATAGTACTAATTCCGTCTTTCCCGGGCTAAAGCTCAGCCCACTGTCAGTGCTCCACCGACTGTGAAGGCCGAGAGAAATTTGAAGGCGCTGCGACATTGTGTCGAAAATTTTCGCGATACAGCCACAGCAACATCATTCGCATACGCCAGAGGTTTGAATCGATTAGAACCAAGTCTCACGAGCAAAGTATTAATGTTCAAATTCCACAGGAGAGAGGACGGTAGCAGACGGTAGCAGATCCAATAGTGGAGACCACCTCTATATCCAGGAATGCCATTAGAGCATACTCCCTGTGCTCGATGGCATTTTCAATATACCCCACAAGTGAGTGAAGCGGAGTCTTAACAGATTTGCCTCTAGTGTAGGCATGTTGCGACGCAGATAATAGGTCAGGTGCTATCGTACTGCGAAGACGCAAGTCGACCAACCTTTCCAAAGTCTTCAGAAGAAAAGAAGATAGGCTAATGGGTCTGAATCCCTTGGACCCGTATAGGAGGTGTTACTCCCCTTCGGAATAAATACCACCCTCCACATGGTCCAAGACCCAGGAATATAAGGCTATGCCTTATAAATAACCATCAGCCAAGGAATCACCAAATCAGCATTATTTTAAAGATCGGCATGAATAATGCAATCCGGTACGGGGCCTACACAGCGCCTAACTCAGCCTACTTTTCGTGATTGGAACGTGGGACTCAGTATGATCGTGTGAGTTGTCCACGTGATGCTCTCCCATAGGAAGAGGTTTTTAAACCTATTTCATAAGAATCTATAAGTGGACCAGTCGCCCCCTCTCACAGTCTCTTTAAGTAGCCGGCGATATTCCCTGCGGGTGTAGCCAAGATCGGAATTCCACCATGGTAGTTGCTTTCTATCCTTACAGACAGGGTTGGAAAAAACCAGGGTTTTAAAAAACACATCCCACCGGGTTTTATTGGGTTTTACAACTGCTTCCAAATTTCGTTAAATTCGACAATCTTTTTATTTGTTAGTAAAATTACGTTGTTTTAGTATTTATAATGTAATTTATAAATATATATAAATTTTATAATATAATTTTACACTCACACGGATTAAGAAGATGTTGGGTACTACAGGCTGCTAAAGCTGACTTCAATTACTTCATTTGAACCGTGTATTATAAAAAAACGGCCGGAATACAAAAACGTGATTAAGTTATTATATTGCATGACAATGCTCGACGTCATATCGCAAAAGTTGCCAAAAAATGTCAGAAACGCCCAAATGCTGCAGCCACCGTACTCTCCGCACATAGATTCCTCTGACTATTGGCTGTTTTACGGACACAATATCTTTTACTATTTCACCAAATCACTTATTTTCAAGAAATGTAAAATCGGCTTCAATGTTGCATCGCCTCAAAAGGTGATAAGTTTTTCTGAAACGGGATTCGGAAATTGGCTCAAAGGTGGGAAGAGGATGTGGATAGTGATTTTACAAATTTTTATTTTGATAACTTTGTTACTTCATAATCATTTTTAGCTAAGAAGAATGGACCAAATTAATTTGTACTCCCAATACCTAAATTAGATATATTTTTGTCGTAAATTAACTACGAAGACATATAAATATAATACTCACACAGGTTTTCTTTAATATAATACCCAACAAAACCTGGGTTGGCTTAATTTGGTTACCCAGTGGGCTGCCAACCCTGCTTACAGACCCTGGATGGCCTCACTCGTTGCCATATCGAAAGTTTCGTCAAAGTCTCAACGGAAGCTTCGATGACGTGGTAGCCATTTATGTTCGGAGGATCAAGAAGAGTTCGGGACAGAATGTTGCGATGCTCCTCCTGTTTTGGAAAACCCTAGTCCCAGGCGAAATCAAATACATACAGATAGTCAGAGTTTCCCTAGAGACTCTCCATTCTCTAACCAAATCTGAGTGACTGTAACTGGCTAACGTCACATCAAGAACCACATTTCTGTTCGAAACAACAAAGGTAGTAGGTTCCCTGCCAGTATTCATTATATCTAAACTACTACAAAGGATAAAATCAAAAAGAGACTCATCCTTTGCATTTGTGTCCGAGCTTTCCCAAGCAGTATGGTGTGCTTTGGCGTCAGCCCCAACAATAAGCGGCGTATTGCCCATTCTCGCCGCGTTTCTCAAGCCACCAACCTTGACATTTGAGGTTTATCATGGTTGTGGGCCATATAACTGGAGATCACAAAAATAGTGCTGGATCCGGTCTCCCAGTCCGCCTCTACGGTTCCTCATTAAATCAGATAGAATGAAGATACTCAGATTCTTGCGTGCCACAATGCACGGTCTGATCTTACCTGACCCCATAACATATAGCAGCTAGTCCACAGACCCTGTCACACTCTATTCAGGGTTCCTGAATTAGTACCAGTTCCGCTCCGCTCTCAACCATGCGGAGGAGCAGCGCACTCGAAGCTGCTTTGGAATGGAGAAGATTAACCTGAGTTACCTCCACTACTATTTGCTCTTGGGATGACTGTGACGTTGACGTCATCTTGGTCAGAGTCCAAGAGGGCCCTAGGCTGACGTGGAATATCATTAAGAGACACCACGTCGAGTCTTGCACCCTCCCAAAGACCTTCCAGAAGGGCGAGCGCCTGCTTCAGAAGCAAAACCGAACGCTCGTTTGAGCAGGCCATGTGCTTAATGAGCCCGCGATACCATCCATCATCGTCACACTGAGGGAAATGGCCTAGGTTATCCCTTAGGACTATCCAGAACACTCCCATCAGCTTCTTTCGCACTAATTCCCATTTTTTCAGGGAAATAGAGCAATCAGCGTCGCTTCTGTCAATGATAGCACGTATGAGATGACCTCTGGCCGCCTCAATATAGGATCACCTATCCATTGAGGTCTTTGCCTGTTCTTTGCCGGCGCGTGCTAAGACAGCTTTAGTGGTGCTTGCCTTAGAATCCAGAGGCACCTCTCTGCCACTGCTCCCTTTCGAGAGAGGTTTTGCTCATTTGGAAGGTCGTTTTCCCCTTACTTCTACATGCTTTTGTTTCGATACCAGTAGCATGCAGACTAGCCTGACCTGATGTCTCCAACAGGCTGATCTAGAGCTTGGTAGCATTCGATTCACGACGACCCAAGAACGTCGTCGTGGGCATAGGGTTTCCAGATATTATGAGGCCATATCATGCTAGTGTATGTTCCATTCAAGTGGCGCATATTTTTTTATAGCAATCGGTAAGCAACAAAATAAAATACCAAAAAATTATGTAACAGTGCATTTCTTTGGGGTAAATTTTTGGTTAAAGGAAAATATAATAGAATATAACAAAATGTAGAATATAAAAGCGTTACCACATTATTAGCTGTAAGAAGGAAAAAAAGACATTTTTTAAAACCACAGAGGGTATGCTATTCAAATGGAGCTCAGTGTACATATATAAATTTATATACCAACTTTATCACCCTCGGCTAGGGTTGCAAGATTTGAAATCGAAGAAATCAGTACATAACAAAAAACAAATCAGCAAATTCAATAAAAATCAGTATGACCATATATATATCAGGTGATCATATATATTTGTATGAACAGTATGCGTAAAGGGTGTCCAAAATTGACGTTTCATTTTTATTTTAATTTAAAAAACACATTTTTTCCGATATTAAAAATATTTGTATTTCAGTTTATTACAAATAGGTTCCGGTTCAAAATTAAAAATTATGTTGGACAGGTGACCCCTCCCCTACTGGCTCGGTAGGCTCCAAATCTTTTACCAAAATTATCAATCACGTTTTTCAATAAACTGTTGTCAATGGCTGATATCTGCTTGATAATGTTGGTTTTAAGCTCTTGAACTGTTGTGGGATTATTGTTGTACTTCCGATTTCAAAAAACCCCACAAAAAAAACCTAAAGGTGTCAAATCGCACAACCATGGTGACCAATTTACTCCTCCTTTACGAGAAATAATGCGATTTTTTCACTTTTATTTCCAAAGATCAATTGTTTCTTACTGTGAATTACTGACAATTTAAAAAAATGTTTTAATAATGAAAACACGTTGATCCTTCATGTAACGTTCCATATTAACTAACCGAAATGTACTTAGAATCTGAAAATAAAAGTTTAGAATAAAAATTACAAGAGAAAAAAATGGCAGCAAAATTAAAATGATAGCTAAATTTTTTACTCGCTTTATTTATACCAGGGACTAAAAATTAATACATAATTTATTTATTTTTCAAAGAAATTTTCCTTTAATTTTTTAATCAACTAGTTAAAACCCATGGTGCTTCGCTACTCCCAATTTAATTATAATGTTAAATGCTGTCTTAGTTAAATTTTTTGTCCCCTTCCGGTCAAAATCCATACGTTTATAGTCCTTTTTTCCAGTGTGCTTATAAAACTTTATTAGTGTAATTGTATTCGAAAATTGAATGTGCTGTATGAGGGGTGATTATATCTGCCATACACTACTTATTCCAGTATATAAGTGATTGGAATAAATTTTGAACGCAATAGTTTTTTAGATAAACGATAATTAAAATTTGCTATGTATGGCGTATAACTATTCCTTTGATTATATCCGCCCTACATATTTTCAAATAAATCAGTTTCATACGAAAAGTTCTATGACTCAAGCTTGTATATGTAGTTCTTTAGATACACGATTATTAATATTTCGTTTGTATGGGCCTATGTCTCCTTCCAGGCATACAGGATAATACAATGAAAATTTCAAGAAAATCGTTTCAGTCGTCTATAGACTTCAAAAACACATACGAGTATATACATGCAAACAAACACACATTGATTTTTATATATAAAAATATACTTTTCAACTTTTCTTCTTTAAAATAATTTTTTTGTGGCGGCAAAATTTTCTAGGCTAAAAAAGCCCTCGACGCTTACTTATGTAGCAGGTACTGCGAATATAATGTTGCTCCCATTGCAATTTCATTTTTAAATAACCCGGCCTTTGTACATGCAAGTACAAATGCGAATTTTTGACACTTGCAGGAAGTAAAATGACAGTTGATGAAATAGTGCTACCAAAACAAGCATTAAAAAATTTTTTTTTTTGGATTGCGGCAAACTAATAAATATTTTATTAATTTTTATAAGTGTATTTTATGCATACTTTAAAATATTTTTATGTCTTGCTTTAAATTTATATAAACGATTTAATTAATGTCGTCTTCAAATATAAATATTATCAAGAAATATAGTAAAAATATTAATCACGCAACAGTTCCCTTGAAATATAATCTAATTTAGTTCTTGATAACTCTGACTTGAAAAACAAATAAAAACATAGCAATGGAGGGAAAGTTAGTAGTTTAGTCTTCGAACACATTTTTAAAATGAATTTTCACTTGCCTGTGTAAACATTTAACCAACTTGCAGTACTTTCGAAAATTTTTGTAACATTTTTGGAAATAATACGTTTTAGCTACTTGCAAGCAATCACTTGCATTTGTATCAATCGAACCGGTTACATATGTATTTGAAGAATTTGATTTACAATATCGTTCCTTCTTTTTTAGAATTTGTTTGAGTAAATAATCATCGCCTTCTGAAGAACAAGATACTGATTCTCCTATAAAACTCCCATCCTTTTCCACTTTTAAATTTATGAACAGAAAAAGAGAATTCTCTTTTTACTTCATATTGTGTGAAGATTGTACCCTGATTCGAGTTCGGTTTTAGTCACTGTCAAAGTCAAAGTGGCATCAGTTCTTCTCAATTTTATTCAAGTTATTATAGTTGCTACAGATGGTTTTATTTATACATATATGTACATATAACGGTTTTAGTTATCTTGTTGCAGTAATTTGTCTTGAAGTCTAGAAAAAATTAACAACTACTAAGCTATCCTTTTCTAATTTCTTATTAAGCATTATATATGTGGTGAGGAAATTGAAATTGAAGTTAACTTTTATAGACAAGTCAACTTTTATGAAGTTGTTCTGGGTTAAATTCGAGTAATAGAACGAGTAACTCAAAACAGCAAAATATTGACAACAAATACACTTGACGCAAACAACCAATACCTATTGAATCTTGACTGCTTTTTATAGCTCCAAAAATACTTCAATTTTTACAATACAATTTTTGTATGGTGTAAAGTCATTGGCCACTGCTCTCTAAAAAAGAGCCGACAAAAATGCAAATAATTGTCAAAACTTTGGGAATGAATCTTAAAAATATGACTAAAAATGCGAAGTAAAGTCATTGCACACTGTTTACTGGATACTCCTTTTTTCAAAATATGTAAATAAATGACAAAACACGTTTTTCATTTGTTATTAAATAGATAAAATATATTAATAGATTTTAGAAATTAGTGGATGCTCTGCGTTTCCGTCCTGAAAACCTCAGGGTGTCAAAGAACATCTCATGATAAAAATTGTTTTACCATATGCTTATTTTTGAACTCACTATAAGCTGAAGGATTTTGATATCGCTGAATTAATTTAACAACTGTTGTAAGAAAAGTAAAAAAAATAATTAATTAAGTTTAGAGCATAGAGTTATGTTAAAATTTCTAAGGTGTCCTTTGACAAGTCCTGATAGAAACAGTGTTAAAAAATTTTTTCATTTACATTTAGTTATTTTTTGCCCAGGAAACATAACTCTATCCTGATAAATTAAGAGGGAAAAACGCACGCCCACCATCTCCGAAGATTTGCCTGAAATTGTACGGTTAACAGTATTTCCGTAATAAATCTCGTCACAATTTTCCAGCAGCTAAGGCGATTAAAAAAGATTAAAGACCAATCAGCGACATTAAAGCAGCCTTATGGGTTTCCAGAAGGACAATACATTGGTAAGGCTACACATTGTACATGTGGACTACCCCTTTTTTTGGCTACAAGAACCTTGTATAGCTTTTCTAGATGCCATTTTAGCGACATATCAGCTGACGAACAACAAAACGGAGTCTAGAATCACAGACTCCAAATTTTGCAACTATAATCATCACTTAGAGAACCAGAAATTTAAAGATTATCAATTTCTATTTGTTTAAATATTAAAAAAAAGAATTCTTACAAAAGAATTGTTTAATATGTGTATGAAATTTTAAAATTAAAGTAATAAATAAAAACTTGGTATTTTAATATGAAATGCGTTGAAATAAAACAAAAATGGAAAATTATATCGATACGATTTATATCAACCCTCAATTAATTTGTTCGTTTTAAACTTCCGATTTCCATCACATACCTGTATAAAATTAAATGAAATAAGAAAGACAATAAAATATTAAAAAAAATATATATAAAAAATATAATTTTATATTAAATAAATATTTTTCGGTTCGACTACTCGTATGTGTAGTATTCGTTTTTTTTTTTTGTATCGCTGATATGAAAATGACAAAAAATCATTGTAATGCTAGCATGAAAACTTAAAATGTAATAGAGCGATCATTAGTTAAATTACGTTACGTTTGTCAAATATTTGGCGAAAATAACGTTACCACTATTTTATAGAAATATGTGTTCTTTTATTATTTATATATTTTTTTAAATTAAGGAATTTAAAAATCTAAATATTTTTGGCACTATTATTTGTCTTAAAATAATGTTCCTGTAAAATAGTGGTTACGTTTAATGTACGGTTTTTGCATACGTTTTCTTAACAAATGTTTGTTATGCTTAAAATGTGTAACTAACGTTTCTGATATTAGATCTTATTTTGCATATGGACGTTAATCTTTGTTATAAAAGGTATTGTTTTTGAGTGTGTTAGTAGATCTATCTAAAGATCTAAGCAGTTGGACTGTAATTAGCTAAGAATAGACTTAACCTTAAATGAGTACCTAGTACGTTAAGAATACAGAGTGTAGTTTAAGTAACAATGTAAAATGAAAATATTAATTAGATAAAATATAATGAAATGAAATTAATTTATGTTACCTTATAATATTAATTATATATGCAAAATGAATATATGCATTGCGGTTATTCATATATACATATTTTTTTCCAATCAAAAAACTATTTTTCGCAAAAAATTAGACTGATCACATATCGGGAAGGCGTAGCTCATCCGCCCTTAAGTTGCTATAAAATGACAATGTATATTCAGTTTTCAGATGTGTTTATTTCGAGTTAAAATAATGTAATACGCTTTAATTTTCCAGAATAAATCATAATAATATAGGAATTTGAATTCATCAAATGGATCAGAGGCGGCCCAAAGGGGGGACTATTTACTTACCCGTCGCACCAAAAGGTAAGCTTTTATAATTATTTAAAGAATTCTTGAAATATTGAGTTATTCGTTTACTCGTAGATACTGTCGTAACCTTTTTATTATTTGTATATATAGAATACATGAAAATAAATATGTATATTGACCGTCAAACCACAAAGGTACTAAATCGAAGTCCAGCACATAGTTAAAAAAATGTAAATATTAACAATTTCTGGCAACTCCAAACTGCGAAAATATTTTTGTTAACTACATCAAAATACCAACATAATGACAGTTTTTTATTATTCAATATTAATTAAAAGTGTGTTTGAAACTGATGTTACAGTCAAAATATATTGCAAAAAATAAAGTTAGAAATGAAAGTAACTTTTGAAGTTGTGTTAAAGTTAAAGTTTAAAGAACAAATTTGTGATATCTCCGTTGGTTGTGGCTAATTAGCAAAAAAGTGTAAATTAAAGCAAAATGAATACAAGAGGACAACAAAAGTTATATCTTCTTGATCATAACGCCAGCCAGATTATCGGTGCCAAATTACCCTCCAATGCTCAAGTTTTGCGAGTATTATTTTATAATATGCAAAAAGTAAAATCAGATTTGCGAGCAAGTGCATCTCTTGTGGTAAGAGAAATAGAAATTTTGTGGAGTAAGGCGAGAATTTCAACAAGAGCATTCGACAAATGCGTTTAAAAAGTGGAAAATTTATACTTTGAATGGAAGAAGTTGCAGAAAAATTGTAAGCGCCGTACAGAAACCGCAAGAGTAGGAACTCTCGGAAAAGATTGACGATCTATTTGATGTTGGTCACGCTAATGCATTAGATATGGTAAATATGGAAGAAGACAAATTATTTCTGATGAATCAGAGGAAAAAAAGAAGGTTCAATGTTGGGCCGTGACCAGGTTTTAGCAAAAAAAGAAGAAAAAACGACTTCGCGAAGAGCAAAATTGTAAAGAGAAACATAAATCCATTTTGGAAGGTAAGTATGTAAAAGTGTTATTATCAGGCATGTTCTGGAATTAAAATGTGCGAATTTTTCAAACATTGTATGTTTTTAAAACTAACTATTAACTTTATTTATAGATGAGTACGAACTTCTGGATTTTGGATCAAGTGATAAGGCAGATGGAACACAAGAATCGAAAGATGAGACAGCTGCAAAACAAAACGAGGTGAATATCACTTTATAACGCCGAAACTAGTGTCCGCTTTAGACAAATGTTAAATAAGCGATCGTAACGCAGTGCGCGTTCTTAAAAATTTGAGTATTATCAAAAAAATAACACAGTTTAAATAAAAATTAAAAAAAAAACTGCTTATACACGCTACTCATGTTTAATCGTCGCTGTTTCAATGACGAATAAAGGTCCAATTAGTCTAGAAGTAACGTAGACGTGACGTGTCCGCTGATATAATAATTAAATGGAGAATACAAACAAATGGTTGGTTGTTCTGTAGCGAACGTAACGTAGACGTGGTATTTTTGTTTTCAGCAGAATTTTTCTACGTTTTTACTTCACACACAACATCAGCTGACATAAAATTGTAAACAAAGAATTTGTGTTAAAAATAAAAGTATAAACAAAGAATTCGCGCTTAAATATAATAAGTAAACAAAATTGTAAAAGCGTGTGTTTTAAATTGTAATTATTAAATAATAATAAAGGTAAATAAAATAGATGATGGAAAATTAATATTGTTGGTGCAAAAGCATGAATTTATTTATAAGTGTCTTATCTTGTTTCATTGACGACCAGAGTTACCGCTTTGGTTCGATTGAAACAAACTTGGTAGTTTTTCGTTTTTGATAAACAGTTGGTTTGTTGCAATTTCCCATTTTTGGTAGTTTTTCATCCTGAGCAATTTTTTAGTCATGGTAAATTGTTCCTCTTAAAAACAAGTAAATAACGTAATTAAAAAAAAGTAACTTTGAATTAAATTAACAAGTTTCAATAATGTTACCACTGTTACTGAACGATGTGTGCAACTGCTTACCACTGTTTCACGGCGAGTATAGCAAAGAATATAGATTATGTTATGGAAAGTCGGACCAGATTACCTCTAATGGGGAGTAAAAAAGATTTAAAAAACTCATTTAACTTCTTTTCACTAAGACACTTATATTTTATTTGTTTCATTTGTTTTCTTTAAACTTGAGAAGAAAACATAGAATGTGATAAATGCAAAACTAAAACTTGATAAACGAACTTATAGATAGAATTTTAAAATATTGTAGTAATACTTTCAGGATCAGAAATATAACAATGGAAGAGATCTATCGAATTGTTTTAGCCTTGTCCTTGAATGAAGCTCATGGGCATGATTGTTTACCTCCGAAACTATTTGTTAAGTGTCACCTGGAGATATCGCCATATTTGTTAAATATTTTTAATAATACTGTCTTAACATATTAAACTTATGAGATTTAAGCCGTCTTCGAATAATAATTCTCGAAGCTTTAATATTTTTGTAAATGGTGAAGAAATTTTCGAATCTAATTCTATAAGATACTTGGGAGTAATTTTGCAAAGTAACTTGAGATGGAGTCTACATATAGAAGATTTAAAATCAAGAATATCTCCAGTAATGGGAATTCCATATATATTTAAATATAAATTTGATGAAAACAAGAAACTAATACTTTATCAAGCTTTAATTCAAAGTCATTTAAGCTACCTGACTAAAATCGCTTCAAATAATAAAAAAAAGGTATTAACAACCGTATATAACCTACCTCGTGGTTATCCAACAATTACACTTTACAGAGAAGTATGCAGAAATATTCTACCTGTTAATGGAAAGTATAAAATGCAATTACTTATGTTGGTATTTAAGAATTTGAACACTATTGGTCACAGCACGATAACTTTTTCAAGGCACCAAACAGTATTTAATATAAAACATAGGTCTAATTTAAGAACTGCGTCATGTAGACTTGAAACCACGAAACAAAGAGTTGAGTATATCGGATGTTTGGAATATTTACCTCAAAATTTGGAAAACACTAATTCTATATCGGCTTTTAAGATAAATTTAAATCAAAATTTTTGCTCAATAATTTAGAAATGCTTTTAAGATAATTAGACTACATATATTTTATTTTTAATGAAGTTACTACTATGGTAAAATTGTTTTTATTTTGCTATCAAAATAAATTTTTTGATGGAACATCATTCAAAAAATTCGGTGTTAGGGCATTATTTAAAATTTTCGGCCGACCGCTACCGAAGAAAATTCTAGTTAATCGAAAATTATTGTTTTTTTTTGCACAGTTTTTAAAAACTATTTTACAATTTTACCATTATTCTATTACAAGTTCCCGAATATATCAATTGAAGTTAGCAACTACAATATTGCCTTTTAAAATTTGAGCCAAAAAAATTATTAGTATTAATTACTAATAGTACAAATCTAATACAAATAATAATATATAACAAAATTTTTTAGTGTACGAAATCGTCAAATTAGTGCAGTGATACTCTGCAGAGTACCTTCCGTTTGTGTTGCATAACTTTAGTTATTGGAAGATTTGTTTTGCTTTTTTTAAATTTCGTAAAGCCTTAAGTATAGTTTAAAAGAAACATACAGTATTATATGTATTTACTATTAAGTTTTTATAACAACTTATATCAGTTGATACTTGTTAGGTAGGTTTTTGCTTACAGATAGTATAACATTAATAATTTAACAAATTTTGACAACGTAGTAATTTTTCAATTTTCAAACTTGCGTAAAAATCTACCAAAATTCAATCTAGCCTACCATCCCACCAAACGAAAAATATTCTACCCATTTCGGTAGAATTCTACCAACAGTGGCAACACTGCTAAAGACACATTTCAGTAGTGCTACTTTCAATTTTTCGCATTCACAAAATTGAAATCACTTGCTTAAAATATGCTTATACATATTGTTAAAAAATTTAAAAATAAATTAAGTCAATTGAATGACAAACAGACGAAGTTTGTTGGCAAGGAGCTGAAGAGGTGGAGTATGTGGTACATGACTGTATGTACTGGACATTTTTTGTTTCTCATTCCTATTTTTCGTAATTTTCATTCATATTATTTGCTCAACATCATATTCCATTATTAATTCCCATATTTCTATTTTATATTGTATGAATAAAACTGAATTTGTAAAAAAATGTGTTTTTAAGCCAATTTACTTCCTAACCTCAAATTTGCCAACCATTTAAAAAAGGTAAATATCTTGTTTAACTTATATTCAAAACAGATCTAAAAAGCTACTTTTAATATTACAATTGACAATTTGTACAGAGGCACGGTAAAAAACGGTCGTAAATGTATATTAGTCGTTTCGATTAATATTAGCGTTTATGTATAAAAAAGGTCACAGTTCTAGGGTTAAAATGAATTGATGTCTGAATTTTTTTAATTTACTTTTATTTTTTTCATTTTTCACAAGACAAGTTGACTATAACTGAAAAAATTCTTATTCCACTTCAAATTGGCAGAGAGGTCAATTGGCCAAAGTTTTCGCAGGTAGATTTTTAGCTTTTCATGTATTTTATTGCAAGTAGTTTTTAAAATAACCATTTATTGAGAACGAAGATAGCTTTTAAAGAGTTTAAATTTTCTAAGAATTCTAAATGCGAAATAACTATTTGTTTGTGGGTTCTTATTAAAGGCTTTTTAAAAAATCATTCAGCTTTTAATTATGAATATGCAGTTATATTTTATTGCAATTATTTTTAAACGAATTTTTCAGAAAATGGCTTTGAATTATTAACTCTATAAATTTTTAATAGCAACACATCAAATTATTTGCTTACGTACCTACTTGTTTGCAGAGTTCATATCTGCTTGTAGAAAACAGGCTATAAAATTTCTTTATTAACATTATTATTATTTAACCTATACATATATGAATAAAAGCAATACATATATTCATTTTGTATTTATGACTAGTGTTAAAGTTGTCCTTCGTATAACACGATTAATTCGTACCGTATTATATCGAGACCGTGTTATACGAAATTATAGAATCAATGTAATTTTATGTGTAATATCGAAAACGTGTTATACGAATACCGTGTTATAGCAAAACTGTGTTTTATAAAACTATGAAGTAATGTAAATCAATACAATGTGTACCGTGTTACATCGAAATCTGGATCGCGCTATATCGAAATCAATTCGTAAGGTGTAAGTTTTTGCGAAAGCTGAAATTTCACACATATGTAAATCAAATTAATATATTATTATTGTATTATATTGTTACGAAAATAAGAATGCCCAAAAAGAAAAAAACCAAATCAGCGCTTATAAACTGTATTGTTGGATTTTGGTATATTTGGTAATGTTTCACCTGTGCTGTACTTATTTGTGTATTTGGTAGCAATGCCAATTCGACCATCTTTGTGTGTTACATTTGAATTAACGGAAATAACTCGAATGTTGTAGCAAGAACAAGAACATTCGGAAGTAATTTAAATTGTATATAAAAGGTAGCGCCTTATGTAAAGTGAATAGTTATCGTTTAGCTGTCATAAAGTAAAGTCGTTTTTAGACGTAAATAAAAGTGCTGTATAAGCAAATATTGAGTGCAAGAAAAATAAGTTGCTGTATTAAGATAAACTGTATAAAGATATTGTTACGAAAATAAAAATGCCTAAAAAGAAAATACACCACATCAGCGCCTTAAAACTGTGGTGTGGCATTTTGGGATATTTGGTACTAATGTGTGACCCTGTCAATGCCGTTCTTATTGTGTATTTGACAGCATTGCCAATTGGATCACCTTTGTGTGTTACATTTGAATTAATGGAAATAATTCGAATGTTGTAGCAAAAACAAAAACATTCGAAAATAATTTAAATTGTATATAAAAGGCGGCGTCTTTTGCATTAGTTAGTTAGTTATCGTTTTGCAGTCATAAAGTAAAGTCGTGTTTAGGCGTAAGTAAAAGTGTTGTATAAACGAATATTAAGATAAATAAGTTGGAGACAGTATCTTTAGTATTGTATACTGTAAAAAGCGAGAATATAAAAACTGTAAAACAACAACAAAGTGGTGTTCATTTTATTTTAGCGCAATTAAAAAGAACTCAAAAAAGGTTAAAAAAAGGTTAAAACGTAACAATATAGTGAGGATTTCAAAACTGTAAACAACAACGAAGTGGTGTTTATTTTATTTTTGCGCAATTAAAAAGAACTCAAACCTTTTATTTATTTATTTTATTTATTTCCTTTTCAAAAAACATTACAACAAGACGTATGTGTCCTACATTAGAGTACTAAGTAGACAAAAAAAAAAACGATTTTTTCGAAGATTAGTATATAAATTTATAGCGTGTAGAATTGAATAACAGAACATTAAAAACACTAAATAGATTAACATACATATAGGAAACAATAAAAATATAGGGAACAAACAAAATGTAGATTCTATAGCCGTATCGAAACTGGTGTACATTATCTTATGGAGTGGCATAAGAACTCAGTATTTTAACAAAATGTCAAATGACAAATTATAAATAATCTTGGAGAAGTGTAAAATATGGCTGAATCTCCCAGTTTATATACATATCTGGCAATGTTATTAAAAGTTACGACTAACTTTTGTCTGGTAACCGAATCCAATCCAATATTTCACAACCATACATCAATGTTGGAAATTTATAAGCCTTTGCCAGAAGAAGTCGTATTCTAAATGAAGTAAAAAATTGTGTTTTTCAAAGATTTCTTAGTATAGTGTGAGTTTTTCCTCACATTGCATTTACATGACTTGACCAATCGAATTGTTTGTTAAAAACAATTCCAAGATTTCGC
>JAKWBJ010000377.1:0-109519 GCA_023159175.1 Wohlfahrtia magnifica | reverse complement strand
AGTGACAGGGAGCTTATTTATGATACACCTGAGGGGCGGAGGGTGATAAGTGTCACGTCTGGTGCAGCCCAGGGATCTATCTTGGTGCCGAGCCTCTGGAATATAAGTTATGACGAGGTTTTGAGAGTGGATATGCCGGAGGACACTCATCTCGTGGGATACGCGGACGATGTGGTGGCGGTTATTTCGGCTAGGGATACCGAGGATGCTAGAAGGAAGCTGAATCAAGTTATGCTAAGGACTAGGACATGGCTTGAGGATCACGGTCTGCAGCTTGCCGGTGAGAAAACGGAGGTCATTCTGATGACACGGGCTCACATGCCGCTTGAAATTGACATGCAAGTGGGCGTTTTGTCCTTGGTTACGCAGAAGGTGGTAAAGTATCTGGGAGTGAGGCTCGACTCCAGACTCACTTATTGGGCTCAGATACAGCATGTGGCTGCAAAGGCTGCAAAGGTGACGGGCATGCTGAGTAGGCTGATGGCGAATATTGGTGGGCCGACTCAGGGCAAAAGAAGGCTGATTATGGCTACCACGGACTCCATATTATTGTACGGTAGCGATATTTGGGGAGATGCGCTGAGGTCAAAGACAAAGCGCAAGGTCTTGGAAGCAGTGAGGCGTACGGCGGCACTCAGGGTGGCTTCGGCCTATCGTACGGTCTCAGGGGCGGCAATCTTTGTGATAAGTGGAGTGATACCCATCGATTTGCTGGCTTTGGAGCGCAAGAGGGCATGGGATGCGAGGAGAGAAAACCTCAGCATTGGGGCCGCGGAATTGAGATCCCAGACCATGCAACGTTGGCAGGAGAGATGGTGCCCTGAGACAACGGGCAGATGGACAGCGAGACTAATTCCCAACATAGAAAGATGGACTCGAAGGAACTTTGGCGAGGTTGACTACTTTATGACCCAGCTCTTCTCGGGCCACGGATACTTCCGGGGCTATCTGCATCGAATGGGGAAGGTAGAAGGTCCAAGTTGCATTTATTGCGAGGAGGAGAATGATGACGCTGAGCACACATTCTTTGACTGCGTGAGATGGCAGGCTGAAAGGGACAATTTGAGGCGGAAGATTGGTGAGATTGGTCCCGATAATCTGGTGGACAAAATGCTAGAGAACGAGAACGGATGGAACGCAGTAAAGGTGTATACACGATGTGTATTGCGAAATAAGAAGGAAGATCTCGACAGATGGCAGGAGATGAGACTCGCGGGCCAACGGGATGATCCTGGCTTTGAATATGGCGGACCCAGACGTGGGTAAGTGAGAAATGGTCCTCATGAGGACGTCGTTCTGGGCCTTCCTGAAGTAATGCGGAGAGCGGTTCCGGGAAGGGAGTGCGAAGGCATTTTTAACCCTACCTCATACGCCAAAAAAAAAAAAAAAAAAATAAATAAATAAATAATAATAATAATAATAATAATAATAATAATAATAATAATAATAATAATAATAATAATAATAATAATAATAATAATAATAATAATAATAATAATAATAATAATAATAATAATAATAATAATAATAATAATAATAATAATAATAATAATAATAATAATAATAATAATAATAATAATAATAATAATAATAATAATAATAATAATAATAATAATAATAATAATAATAATAATAATAATAATAATAATAATAATAATAATAATAATAATAATAATAATAATAATAATAATAATAATAATAATAATAATAATAATAATAATAATAATAATAATAATAATAATAATAATAATAATAATAATAATAATAATAATAATAATAATAATAATAATAATAATAATAATAATAATAATAATAATAATAATAATAATAATAATAATAATAATAATAATAATAATAATAATAATAATAATAATAATAATAATAATAATAATAATAATAATAATAATAATAATAATAATAATAATAATAATAATAATAATAATAATAATAATAATAATAATAATAATAATAATAATAATAATAATAATAATAATAATAATAATAATAATAATAATAATAATAATAATAATAATAATAATAATAATAATAATAATAATAATAATAATAATAATAATAATAATAATAATAATAATAATAATAATAATAATAATAATAATAATAATAATAATAATAATAATAATAATAATAATAATAATAATAATAATAATAAATAATAATAATAATAATAATAATAATAATAATAATAATAATAATAATAATAATAATAATAATAATAATAATAATAATAATAATAATAATAATAATAATAATAATAATAATAATAATAATAATAATAATAATAATAATAATAATAATAATAATAATAATAATAATAATAATAATAATAATAATAATAATAATAATAATAATAATAATAATAATAATAATAATAATAATAATAATAATAATAATAATAATAATAATAATAATAATAATAATAATAATAATAATAATAATAATAATAATAATAATAATATAATATAATAATAATAATAATATAATAATAATAATAATAATAATAATAATAATAATAGTAATAGTAATAGTAATAGTAATAGTAATAGTAATAGTAATAGTAATAGTAATAGTAATAGTAATAGTAATAGTAATAGTAATAGTAATAGTAATAGTAATAGTAATAGTAATAGTAATAGTAATAGTAATAGTAATAGTAATAGTAATAGTAATAGTAATAGTAATAGTAATAGTAATAGTAATAGTAATAGTAATAGTAATAGTAATAGTAATAGTAATAGTAATAGTAATAGTAATAGTAATAGTAATAGTAATAGTAATAGTAATAGTAATAGTAATAGTAATAGTAATAGTAATAGTAATAGTAATAGTAATAGTAATAGTAATAGTAATAGTAATAGTAATAGTAATAGTAATAGTAATAGTAATAGTAATAGTAATAGTAATAGTAATAGTAATAGTAATAGTAATAGTAATAGTAATAGTAATAGTAATAGTAATAGTAATAGTAATAGTAATAGTAATAGTAATAGTAATAGTAATAGTAATAGTAATAGTAATAGTAATAGTAATAGTAATAGTAATAGTAATAGTAATAGTAATAGTAATAGTAATAGTAATAGTAATAGTAATAGTAATAGTAATAGTAATAGTAATAGTAATAGTAATAGTAATAGTAATAGTAATAGTAATAGTAATAGTAATAGTAATAGTAATAGTAATAGTAATAGTAATAGTAATAGTAATAGTAATAGTAATAGTAATAGTAATAGTAATAGTAATAGTAATAGTAATAGTAATAGTAATAGTAATAGTAATAGTAATAGTAATAGTAATAGTAATAGTAATAGTAATAGTAATAGTAATAGTAATAGTAATAGTAATAGTAATAGTAATAGTAATAGTAATAGTAATAGTAATAGTAATAGTAATAGTAATAGTAATAGTAATAGTAATAGTAATAGTAATAGTAATAGTAATAGTAATAGTAATAGTAATAGTAATAGTAATAGTAATAGTAATAGTAATAGTAATAGTAATAGTAATAGTAATAGTAATAGTAATAGTAATAGTAATAGTAAATAGTAATAGTAATAGTAATAGTAATAGTAATAGTAATAGTAATAGTAATAGTAATAGTAATAGTAATAGTAATAGTAATAGTAATAGTAATAGTAATAGTAATAGTAATAGTAATAGTAATAGTAATAGTAATAGTAATAGTAATAGTAATAGTAATAGTAATAGTAATAGTAATAGTAATAGTAATAGTAATAGTAATAGTAATAGTAATAGTAATAGTAATAGTAATAGTAATAGTAATAGTAATAGTAATAGTAATAGTAATAGTAATAGTAATAGTAATAGTAATAGTAATAGTAATAGTAATAGTAATAGTAATAGTAATAGTAATAGTAATAGTAATAGTAATAGTAATAGTAATAGTAATAGTAATAGTAATAGTAATAGTAATAGTAATAGTAATAGTAATAGTAATAGTAATAGTAATAGTAATAGTAATAGTAATAGTAATAGTAATAGTAATAGTAATAGTAATAGTAATAGTAATAGTAATAGTAATAGTAATAGTAATAGTAATAGTAATAGTAATAGTAATAGTAATAGTAATAGTAATAGTAATAGTAATAGTAATAGTAATAGTAATAGTAATAGTAATAGTAATAGTAATAGTAATAGTAATAGTAATAGTAATAGTAATAGTAATAGTAATAGTAATAGTAATAGTAATAGTAATAGTAATAGTAATAGTAATAGTAATAGTAATAGTAATAGTAATAGTAATAGTAATAGTAATAGTAATAGTAATAGTAATAGTAATAGTAATAGTAATAGTAATAGTAATAGTAATAGTAATAGTAATAGTAATAGTAATAGTAATAGTAATAGTAATAGTAATAGTAATAGTAATAGTAATAGTAATAGTAATAGTAATAGTAATAGTAATAGTAATAGTAATAGTAATAGTAATAGTAATAGTAATAGTAATAGTAATAGTAATAGTAATAGTAATAGTAATAGTAATAGTAATAGTAATAGTAATAGTAATAGTAATAGTAATAGTAATAGTAATAGTAATAGTAATAGTAATAGTAATAGTAATAGTAATAGTAATAGTAATAGTAATAGTAATAGTAATAGTAATAGTAATAATAGTAATAGTAATAGTAATAGTAATAGTAATAGTAATAGTAATAGTAATAGTAATAGTAATAGTAATAGTAATAGTAATAGTAATAGTAATAGTAATAGTAATAGTAATAGTAATAGTAATAGTAATAGTAATAGTAATAGTAATAGTAATAGTAATAGTAATAGTAATAGTAATAGTAATAGTAATAGTAATAGTAATAGTAATAGTAATAGTAATAGTAATAGTAATAGTAATAGTAATAGTAATAGTAATAGTAATAGTAATAGTAATAGTAATAGTAATAGTAATAGTAATAGTAATAGTAATAGTAATAGTAATAGTAATAGTAATAGTAATAGTAATAGTAATAGTAATAGTAATAGTAATAGTAATAGTAATAGTAATAGTAATAGTAATAGTAATAGTAATAGTAATAGTAATAGTAATAGTAATAGTAATAGTAATAGTAATAGTAATAGTAATAGTAATAGTAATAGTAATAGTAATAGTAATAGTAATAGTAATAGTAATAGTATAGTAATAGTAATAGTAATAGTAATAGTAATAGTAATAGTAATAGTAATAGTAATAGTAATAGTAATAGTAATAGTAATAGTAATAGTAATAGTAATAGTAATAGTAATAGTAATAGTAATAGTAATAGTAATAGTAATAGTAATAGTAATAGTAATAGTAATAGTAATAGTAATAGTAATAGTAATAGTAATAGTAATAGTAATAGTAATAGTAATAGTAATAGTAATAGTAATAGTAATAGTAATAGTAATAGTAATAGTAATAGTAATAGTAATAGTAATAGTAATAGTAATAGTAATAGTAATAGTAATAGTAATAGTAATAGTAATAGTAATAGTAATAGTAATAGTAATAGTAATAGTAATAGTAATAGTAATAGTAATAGTAATAGTAATAGTAATAGTAATAGTAATAGTAATAGTAATAGTAATAGTAATAGTAATAGTAATAGTAATAGTAATAGTAATAGTAATAGTAATAGTAATAGTAATAGTAATAGTAATAGTAATAGTAATAGTAATAGTAATAGTAATAGTAATAGTAATAGTAATAGTAATAGTAATAGTAATAGTAATAGTAATAGTAATAGTAATAGTAATAGTAATAGTAATAGTAATAGTAATAGTAATAGTAATAGTAATAGTAATAGTAATAGTAATAGTAATAGTAATAGTAATAGTAATAGTAATAGTAATAGTAATAGTAATAGTAATAGTAATAGTAATAGTAATAGTAATAGTAATAGTAATAGTAATAGTAATAGTAATAGTAATAGTAATAGTAATAGTAATAGTAATAGTAATAGTAATAGTAATAGTAATAGTAATAGTAATAGTAATAGTAATATTAATTTTATTATTATTATATTCATATTACTATTGCTTAGATAACAAACCTTAACTTTTAAAAATGGGAAATTATTTCGAAAAGTACCTATTTTATTGACCACAGAAAATTCCTTATTTTTAATTAATTTTTCTCTGAACACTAAAAAAATAAAAACCATTAACGGAATTTCTTATACAGCAATATGAAAGTTTTGACAATTAAAACCATGTAAAATTTGTTCGTTTTTAGGAAAAAACAGAGGTATTGTAACAAGAATGTATATTTTTTGATACCTATTTTAATGGCCATATGTGTACATACAGTGGAAAAAATAAATTGTCAGAGCAAACCTTGGTTTTTAAAGTGATCTCAGGATCTTAATTTGGTCTCTTTTAGTTATGTTTTTACATATTTTAAAAGTATTGTAATGTATTTAAAAACACTTGGATTTTGTTGCAATTTGTGTGACGTTGCAAAAATAGGTTGTCATCTAAAGTTTCAATCTGTTGTGATCTGAAAAACTTAAATCAAGTAAGAAATATTTTATGGATAGTTACAATTAAATTCAGAGTATTTATTTATAAGTAAAATTAGACAGATTTTTACAAAAAAAGATCTCCTTGATGTTTTTTTAAAAACTATATATCTTTTTTCTCCTCGGATAATTTGAAATCAGTTTAAGAGTGGTTAACTTAGGCAATTGAAGGACAAAGAGCTAACTTTTATTACTAGTTTAAATAAAAATGGTAATACGCAGAGATATACAGCAAAAGACTTGTATAAAAATCAACGATATTCTGGAAGTTAATCTCAAAGTACACTATAAAAAATACGGAGCTTGTAGAATATAGGAACTGAGCTTCATAAAATAGCCTCTGAAAAATTGAATATGCAAACTCTACCAATTTTTAATGCTGACCCATTCGAATCAGCGCCAAAGTTTTGGGCATAGTTATTAAATGAGGACAAAAAGGTACCTTAGATCTATACGATACGTTTTCGATTGTATCAAATCTATAAGCAAAGTCAGGTAAAATTGCTTATAAAAGCCAGACAGAATAACATGATGATCCTATGATTAGATTTAAATATTCTTGCAGTATGGTGTTTGAATGTCGTAACCCTAGTGAACACGTTACATGCAAGTGTACTCTAACCACCTTTAAGTCGTTAGAAAGTGCTCAAATGATTTGGGGATGCTTATGGGTGAGTGGTAAAAGTAGTATAATTTGTTTGGAAGGGAGAGAAATTGCAGCTCTCTCTCTACAAATTATAGAGGACTGATATAGCAGAATTTGGACGACTAATAAGGAAAAACTTCAATCTGAACAGGAAAATGAACCAATCAACGATGCAAAAATAATTAAAGTTTATTTGAGAAAAGAAAATATAAATGCCCTAAAGTTGACTCTGCAGAGCACATCTCTGTCTACCATAAAAAATGCTTGGACAAGTAAAAAATCCGAGTTTTTAAGAATAGGACTCAAAAACTGGAAGATATGAGGGATTGTATCTTTTTATATTCGATATTTTTTTGCAGGATAAGTGTTTTGAGTTCGTGGACTCCGTAAGACACAGACTGGGCAAAGTGTTCACTCAATCCTTCAGGTATTGCAGATATTAATTTATTGACAACAAACTTTTTCAACATGAATTTCGATGGTATAGTTTTGTTTCTTTTTCAAAAATTTAATATGATTTGTTTTTGTTATAAAATACAGGGTGTCCGCCGGGAAGGTATACTACTTTGCTTTGCCGCCATTTTGGTAAATGTTAGTCTTGACAGGCACATTTTCATTTCAATGGTTGTGTGAATAAACAGAATAGTCGGTTCTGGGCAATGGAAAACCCTCAAATTATTAATCAGTCACCTTTGCATTCATTAAAAGTGACAGTATGGTGTGCAATTTGGTCAGGAGGAATCATTGGACCTTACTTCTTTGAAATTGCAAACGGCGTAACGGTAACTGTCAATGGGGAGCTATAACGTGGTACGATTGAAAACTTTTCCACGCCACAACTGCAGGCTTTGGGCTTGACTAACATGTGGTTTCAACAATACGGTGCCACATCGCATACAGCCAGGATTACAATGGAATTACTGCGAAACGTCCTTCCACAACAAATTATTTCAAGGAATGGTGATGTTGATTGGACTCCATGGTCGCCTGATTTGACTGCTCCGGACTTCTTTTTGTGGGGATATTTGAAAAGCACGGTTTATGCAAACACCCCAGGGACGCTGTAGCAACTCAAACAAAATATTCGTGATGAAATTAATTAAATACCACGTGAAATGTGTGAGAATGTAATAAAAAATATGCTCAAAAGGGCTCGCATTTGTGAGGCTAACAGAGGCGGGCATTTATATGATATTGTATTCCATACATAATTGCCGACATTAGATAAAACGTTTATCAATATAAGATCCATTCTCTTTCATATAATCAAAAATTATACCCAAAAAAGTAGTGTACCTTTCGGCGGACACCCTGTATATTTTAGTTTAAAACTACGTAGTATTAAAAAAAATAAATTTAAACACTCAAATAAAATTTACTGTGTACCATTACTGAAACATTTGTCTTGACAATTTTTTCCAGCCACTGTATGTATATATGGTAAAATAAGTTGTTCTATGTTCGTCATTTAATAACGCGAAAACCAGTTAACCTATTTACAAACCAATATACATATGTTGGATTCACAGCTTTTTGTTCAGAATACATATACGCCCACATAAATATGTATTTATTTGTGTATATCTTCAAAACGGTAACAATAAGAGTCTCTAAGTTTGGTCCAATGAGGTTCGTAGTCAATACAAATCATCAGTCAAAAAGTGGGCGGAATCGTATAAGTGGGCATAGTACCTCTCATATAAAGTATATATTGATTATATATCCTATGACCGGTTTAAGTGAAGGTTTCTGAATATTGTCTAAATGACTTCAAAGTTAATACAAATCATCAGTCAGAAAATAGTAAGAATCGTACAAGTGGGTATGGTATTTTTTTTTATCTTGAGAACGGTTCGAGTTAAAGTCTTTGCATTCGGTCTAAGCGGCTTGGTAGTTAATACAATCATCAGTTTAAAAGTGGGCGAAATTTGATAGGTGGGAGCGGCATTTCCCATACATAGCCACTATTAAGTTTTTGTTTATCTTGAGATCGGTAATATAAGTTTCTAAATTTGGTTTAAAGAACTTTCACAGAACACATTGTCAGTCAATAACTGGGCGAGATTGGATATAGATTGAAGGTATTATCTTTGAAGTACGAATTAAAAGTTTGTCAAAACTGACAGTTGTTCTACGCTTTCATAGTCTCTGCAGTTTTTTTCACTGTATCTTATTATTTACTTTTGTTTTGGAGCACTTTATAGTCTGAACAGGTTTCGCTATATATAAGCGTTACTCTTCCATCAAAAATCTTCGATACATCGAATTTCGTGACATACTGAAAAAAAGTGTCCCTTTTATTTGTTTCAACATTGAATATTTATTAATAATCTTTCCCTTTAACTTAAATTCTAATATTGTTGCTACAAGTAGCACTTAAAAGAATCGGATAGTATCGATACCATCTATAGTTTTTTTTGCAAACTATCGAGTGGGCCGACTATCGATAGTTTTGCAGCTCTAGCTATTATATACGTATGTACTATATATGTGCAATTTTTGAAAATTCAATAGTGAAATTATATAAGGTGAAGTTGTTTGTTTGGTTGATTGCTTTTTTGTGTTCAAGTGCTGTCGAAAGTTTTTCTTGCACAGCAGAGACTTATTAAAAAGAATAATCCAAGGATATCGTTAAATTATATATTATATTATATTGCAAAAACATGCTGCAAAAGGCATTAAAAAATAATATATTTATAATTATGTCTAAATATTTACAGCCTGTTTCTAGATGACGAGCCTAAGAAAACGTTCGTCTTACAAGGTGAGTGACTTGTCTGTTTATATGTAAAACACAAACAAAGCACTACATTTTTGTTAGTGTTTGAAATGTAAATAGACAAGTCACTCAACTTGTTAGACGAACGTTTTCTTACGCTCGTCAGGTGAACGGTACAAAATATATAAAATAGTTAAAATAGAAACATTAAACGCGACCTTCATTTTACACAGTAAATTAGTGGTTAATCTTCAACCTTTTTTCATTTTGCCAATTGATTCAACATTATTTGGAATATTTTCTTCAAGTAATTTAGAGCTCATCAATAATGTTACCAAGTTCGAAATGAAGAAATATCTGGAAAAATATGTTACTTTAAATGTGAATCTTACCATAATTTCATCACAGAAGCTCACTTTTAGATAAAATATGGCAGATCCTATATCAAAAATTCTTACCAAAAATCAAAACAATATCACCGCCAAATTTATATTTGACCAACACCAACAGCCAAATTAAAGCTTAACGGATCATTCAATCACCAGTAGCAGCAGCAACTTATAGGTAAATGAAAAAAATTTTTTTTGACAATATTGTAAATAAAATTTATTTTACAAATTTTTTTTTTAATCGCAATACAGTTGTTTGATTTCCCTGCCTTTAACTTACGTGCATATTGCCTTTACTCGCTCAACATTATTGTTTTGTGTCCTTATTTCTCCAGATTCAGCACAAAAGTATTTTTAAGTGCACTTTTTATACCTGCACATCTAACTTATGTGCCTTATGTTTTTAGAACATTAAAACTTTTTTCATAGAAAAAACCAGCGTTAGCTGCGTTTGACAAAAAAAACTGCCAAAAATGAATAGTCACTAGATTACAAAAGCCAAATTGAAATCAGTTAATTTCAGATGATTTGTGGGTGCTTCAAAGACCCAATCTTTAATTATTCATATACATGCACGATAAGGCAGGTAAAGGCATTTAATATAGTTGCACTTTCGGCTTATCTGCGTAAGAGTTCTTGCAAAAGTTGGTTGCGCAGGTAAGTCAAAACTACTGTAATTAGAAACCAAAAATATTTTTTATACATATGTATTGTTACGAAAATAAAAATACAACTCTGCATTGAGGTATTTTGGTATATGTCAAGTGGGCATCACTGCCACATCGAATATCTTTACGTTACATTTGAATTAGCGGATATAAAGGATAGTCGCTATTTTCTGAACCTTCTAAAATGCAGACAATTAGGTATATAAAGGGATGTTTTACCTACATGTCAGTTAGTTATCATTTGGCTGTTGTAAGATAAGTAACACGTCTTTAAGCGGAAATAAAAGTGCTCTATAGTGAATATTAAGTTGTTGTAAACTGTATAAAAGTTATTGTAAAATAAATAAAAGATAACAGTTAAACAAGAAAAATAAAAACGGTGTTTATTTTATTTTAAACGAATTCAAACGTTTTAAAAAGGTTAAACCGTAACAGTATATAGGACAGTTTTCTAATATAATTAAATACAAATTTTTCACGTACAACTTTTTAATTTTAGAAATATTAAACATTGTGCGAAAAATAGACCTAAACATAACGCTTCTAAATTCAAAAACTGACCGTTTAACACTTGAATTGAATTAAAAAGAAATTACACGGCGACATTGCCTTAGTTCAATATATTATGCCACAAGAACCATTTATCTTCATGGAACAATACGGTAAATTTGATAGCAGTTTGGAAGACGAACAGATTTTTAAGCATTAGTAAGTGTTTTGCCTATACAACTTTATTATATGTACATATGTATGTATGTAAATATATTAATTTTTTTTTTTCATTAAGGTTAAAGAATAAGCCATGTCAAAAGAAAAATCGTATGAAAATTCATACGCAACTTTGGAAAAAAAAATTTTGCGATGAAGTGACGCAACAGTTTTCATGGAGAGTTACCGTCAACAAAAAATACATAAGATCGTGACTAACCTTAGCTATGCGACTTAAGAAATAACTTGCACACAAAAAAAATTTGTATATCTTTTATAATAATTATATTGTAAATATTACTTTTATATATGTATATTCAATTCTTACATGTGTTTTTTTCGAGTTAAACTAATGTAATACGCTTTACTTTTCCAAAATAAATCATAATAATATAGGAATCCGAATTCATCAAATGGATCAGAGGCCGCCCAAGAGGGTGGGCTGTTTATTTACCCGTCGCACCAAAATGTTAAATACAGATACTGTTGCAAGCTTTTTATTATTTATTTTACGGTATACATGCGTAGAACTGCGAAAATATTTTTCTTAACTACATAAAAAGGGAACTCCACAATAAGAATGACAGTTTTTTATTTTTGAATATTAATTAAAAGTGTGCTTAGAAACTGATGTTAACAGTCGAAATATATTGTGAAAAATAAAGTTAAAAGAGAATATTACTTTCGAAGTTGTATTAAAGCTAAAGTTTAAGGAATAAATTTGAATTACAAATTTTGAATAACATATCTTCGTTGATTGTGGCTAACTAGAAGAAAAGTTTAAATTAAAGCAAAATGAATACAAGACGACACGAAGGGTTATATCTTCTTGATCATGACGCGAGCCAGATTATCGGTGCCAAGTTACCCTCCAATGCGCAAATTTTGTGAGTATTATTCTACAATATGCGCAAAGTAAAATTAGATTTGATAGCAAGTGCATGTCTTGTGGTAAGAGAAATAGAAATTTTGTAGAATAAAGCGAAAATTCCAACAAGAGCATTCGACAAATGCGTTTCTAAAGTGGAAAGTTTATGCTTTGAATGTAAGAAATTGCAGATAAATTGCAAGCGCTGAACATCATTGCAATAATACCGCGAGAAGGAACTCTCGGAAAAGTTTGACGATCTATTTGATGTTGCTCACGCTGTGACAGGGTTTTAGCAAAAAAGAACAAAGATAACGTCTTCGCGAAGAAAAAAAGCAAAATTTTTAAAAGAAACATGAATCCATTTTGGAAGGTACATGAGTACAAGTGTTATTGTCAGGCATGTTCTGGCCTGGTAGTTTTTAAAACTAACCATCAACTTTTGTATAGAAGAGTACGAAATTCTAGATTTTGAATCAAGTGATAAGGAAGTGATAATAATTCAGATGGAAAGCAAGAATGGAAAGATGAGTCAGTTGCAAAAAAAAACGAAGTGAACTAGTGTCAGTGTCACAAAAAAAAATCATCTTAAATATCTTAGAATGTACTTAGATCGCCGATTGACATGGACTCATCACATTGACTCGAGAATAATGCAAATTAAGTCGAAGTTTAAATAAATTAAGAAGTTCTGGTTAATTTATAATATCAAATTGCTCGTACATATATCCAAATATCGACCCGCCAAGTATAAAGACTCGGGAGATATAACTGCTAAAGAAGACAAGATACACTAACTTTAACATAATATTTAATATATATAAGAGGACTATAAAATGCGTTGTAATTTATGTTCTCTGAAATGCGCCAACATATTTTATTTTGTAAGACGTTGAATGAAAGGTGAAGGCAATACCAAAGTTTTTATGTATATCCCCGGTCTTTGTAGGTTCATTGGCTCTCGAGTTATTGACGTTAGAGTGAACCCCTTTATATTGCATAAGTTTTACTGTTACAACATTTACACTTTGCGTGAGTTAGAAAACATTTTAAAAACTGTGTATATAAAAAGCATATATATGTGGAAAGCTTTCACCTGGTATGTGGCGATAGGTGGGGCCACGCCCATATAAAATTTGTATTTATTGTCTTGAAATTTGGAACAAACAACTTTGTGGTCAATACAAATCATCAGTCGAAAATTGGGCCGAATTGGATACGTGGGAATAGCACCTCCGATACGAAGTAAATATTGATTTTTGTTTATCTTTGGAAAGGTAATAGTGGAAGGTACTGAATTTGGTCTAAATAACTTAGTAGTTAATACACATCATCAATCGAAATATAGGCTAAATTGAATGAGTTGGCATGGTACCTCACATACAAATTAAATATTGATTCTTGTATACATATCTTGAGAATGGTTAGAGTTGCAGTTTCTAAATTTGATTTTAATAATTTGGCGCCAATGTAAAAAAATATGGAATTTTGCATATGTAGATAATGGTAACAGTTAAGGCTTTCTCTTTCTATCCATATCAGTCAAAAAGCAGGTACAACACAAGGGCTCCCAGCAACGCGGGAGGGCTTACTTTAGTTTACTTATAAAGAACTTAATTCCTTACATGAAACACACTGAATAACTTACATAAACATTTGATAAAGCTGGGATAACTGCACTGGCAGAACCTGAATAAATTATGTTGGGATTTGAAAAATTTATCGTTATTTTCAGTCACGTTGAATGATTCAATAATAAAATTATGACATTAAAAAATTCTACAAGTGTACTACAATTTTTTGGAGTTACAAAAATCTGCACGGTATATCCATATCATCTGTTGTGGTGTAAAAAACTGTGTCACTAGTAAAATTGTGTTGCTAGTAACATTTTGATAAATGTTCAACTTTAATTCTAACAAAAATATTTTTTTTTAATAGATAAAGCTAAGCAAAGAAAAAATTATCCATAAATATTTTAAACACTTGATAAAGATTTGTTCATTGCGTTGACCACAAGTTTTTTTTTCGATTATTTCACTTGGTGAACAACAGAGAAAACAAACGATCAGTAAGTTAACCAACCACTAAATTCTAATTATTGATAGACTGCAATTTATCTTGTTAACAACAAGCATCAGTCCGTAAAATATTTATTAGCTGAGAGATTCATTTCAACTTCAACACAAAGCACAGTGGCTCATTTTGACTTTTTCCGTAGCAAAAATAGTAACTTTTGAAATAAATAAGATATTTCAAAATATTAAAAAGGTTTTCAAAAGGGCACTTTAGGCTTTAAAATGATGTTTACAGCATGCAGTTCGGGTTCTCCAAAAATCGCAGTCAAAGTTGGATAAATTTTCCGGTATAAAATTGGCATACTTATTTTACAAAAAAATTTGTTTATATCGCTAATACACATTTTTGTACTTCTTAATACTTAGCTGATTTAAATTAAGTAATTAAGTAATCACTGTAATTATTAACAATGAATGCGTGTATGTATGTAACTACATATGTATGTTTGGAATTTATAGATAACTAAACGGCTAAACCGATTTTTAAGATATTTTTAAATATCTCCATATTTCTAGAAAGAACTAGGCTAGGCTATATGCATTTCAAAAAATTTAACTCTTGAAAAACAGTAAAAGTGGTCTAAAAGGCTTCGCAGTAAATACAAATCATCAGTTCAAGAAAGCTCGGAATAAGGATTTTACGATGTCAGGGCTAAATTTCTTCGAGGGGAGAGGATCTGAGCACTGCCTTAAAACAGTCGATCTACGCCGCTGAATATGGAAACAAGTTTGGAAATTTTTTTAAATTTATTTTTCACATTTTGAACACATCTTTATTACATACTTTAAAAATGGCTTTCCGATATTCGCCATGAGATTGTTGACTTCTTTTTATTTCACCAAAATTGGTCATTTATTGTGGAAAAGCTAAGTTAAAATATAATATTGTGCAACAAATACATAACTCAGCGTGAACATTTGTGAAGTTTTTAAGTTATGCTCTACTTTATTTCCAAAAATTACCTAAATATTGGGTGTCTGAAAAACGAACTCTGCCGAAAAAGTAGTAGTAGGAAAAGTAGTAGTAGTAAATATACTTTTAAATAAATACCAAAAAAGTAATGATCAAACTCTTATATAAATATCAAAAAAGTAATGATAAAACGGCAGTATTCCGAATACTTCAATTTTTTATTTCAAAATCACCTTTGCTTTCTAAAACATTGCCAACTTTGAGTAGCTCCTACTACCCACAATTTTTATCCAGAATTTTGAATTCTTGGCACGGTTTTTTGAAAAATGAGCCACTGTGCAAGGCTGAAATAATTTCGTGGCCAAGAGAAACTACAATGAGATGGCAGTCAGAGCTTTTCAAGCGTTTTTTTTTTTATTATATTCTTATCATTAATGTCATGTTCACACGAGACATTGAATTACTTTGTTCACTGTTTTATTTACTCTGTTCACATATCATCTTTCCAATTTAATTTAACAGTTGTTCTTTTTGTTGTTGTTTTTGTTTATTGTGTAAGTTGCACGTTAACTTCAGCAAATATAACAGAAGGCAAATGGAATTAGTGCAGTTTTTTATGCTTGACAGCTGATGACGACAAAAAACTGATAAAAAAATTAGACATTTTACTGATTTTTTACAGCCGAACCTAAATCAAAGCGTTAAGCATTGCATAGCTGTCAAAAATTCGCTTGGCAATACAAATTGTATGAAGCAAACCATAATAGCGTGGCGACAACTTTGCAGTTAGAATTTGATGTTGGGTGCGAAAGAAAAATAGATTAAAAGGAAAAACGAATATAATTAACATTACTAATGCCAAGTAAACATTACAACAAATTTAAATGTTTTATTTAGGTATGTCACTTCAGCGTCAACGTTAGGTAAATGTAAGCGCAACGCCCAACGCTATAATTTAGGTTTGTCAGTTAGTAATTTACAAAGTTATTGAAACTGTATTACTTACAATTTGAGTCTCTTAAAATTTTTTATGTAGAATTATGTTATTCAGTTCACAATTACAGGTTGAGTTATGAGTGAGAACTATTTACAAAAAAATGTTGTGTGAACATGGCATCATACTGTGTTGTTCACGTGTAGAACATGATCATCCAGATATTTGATGGAGTTTTGTTTATGTTGTTTATTTTATAATGTGGACGTTCTTAACCCTAGAACCATAACCTTTTTTATACATAAACACTAACAATTAGTCGCAACATCTAACATATATTTAGAACCGATTTTTACCGTGCCTGTGAACAAATTGTCAATTATATTTTTAAAAGTAGCTTTTTGACTTTGTCATGAATAGAAATTTAACAAGATATTTAACTTTTTTATTTAGGAATAAATAATTTTTTTGAATGTTTATTAGGAACATATTGATGGAGATGTTATATAGATTAACTATTTTAATAAGTAAAAAAACAAAATATTAATATTGAAACCCACATATCAAGTTCATATTAAAGGAAATAAAATAAATTATGAATAAATAATATCAAAATATATATTAAAAATATATAATAATTTTTATTAGCATTTATTGCACGCTTCTTCTTTGTGTTCCGCTTAAGCTCTTACTACACTTTGTGGATATTGAATTTGGCATTATATGCTTTTAATTGCGACAAAAACTGCAAATCTTACTTTTGTTTGCTTAAAATCATGAATTGATTCCTTTTAAAACTCATTTTTGTTCTCAAAAAAAAGAAAAAAAAAACTCATATTCATTCAAAATATAAGATTGAGAGTTAAACAAACACTCCACATTAGTCGAATCGACTAACACGAACTTTATAACTAAAAAAACATAATACTAATGTGAATGCTCACTAGAATGGAACACTGGCGACAGAGAATACAAAAGAGTTCAAGTTGATCGCGCAATCAAACAAAAAGCTGCATATGAAAATAAAGGCGATGTTAGTCCAATCGACAAGGTTCTAGGGTTAAGGTGTTTTGCTTATTATTCATTAAATATTTATCTCATTACTTATACTTCTCATGCTGTTCTTTTTCTCAGGCCACTATATAGAAAACTTTCCTCTTTTGATATAATTGCACTGTCAGGGTTGCCATTCCCACAAAAGAATATAATATGCTGGGCAAGTAAATAATGACATATGCCATTTAAAGCCATTTTTACAATTATTTCGCAACAAAGGAACTTTCAATTTACCTTGCAATAAAGTGGTATTTTTAACAGTCTGGCTGTAAATAGCTTTATATCACTATCCATTTTGTCGAAAACATAGAGTAAAAAACGTAATTTTAGCTTTTAGATGCTCATTCGGTAATATGAACCACTTAGTTCTACCTCTGAATCACGATTGCGAACCATACTGTTCAAACGATGGTTCTTGTTTCATTTTTCTCACACATCAAAATATGTTTCATAATTTCTTTTTTTTTTAATTTATATACAAATATTTTTATGTATCTACATATGGTATATACATACATATAAACATATCACACACTAAATCATGAACTTAGAATTTATCAAAATCGCTTTATTCTCATAAATCAATTCACAGATTAACCGAACATGAAATTTCGTTTGCATCACTTTCTCCCTTACATGAGGAAATATTGTAAAGTCTATTTTTATGTTACTTGTGGCGCATATACATACATTATCAACTAAAGCGTACTACTTTTAGTTGCGACAGTGAATCAAAAAGTTATTTCTAGTTAAAGAGATATAATTTGATATAATACTACTAAACAGTCAACTAAACTAAACAGTCAACTCAAAATTACCTCTTATTTGTAAAATTATTGCACAAAATTAAGTAAACTGTCTTCTAAGGCTTTTTGCTCCAATGTGAAATTCAAGTTGACTATATAATAACAACCACCTTATTCGAATAAGTTTTTTGCCTCTCCTGAACGTCTACAAATTTTGAGTTGATTTAGTGTGCGATATATTATATCTGTTATTTCTAAAAAAAATATATATTATTTTATCTCAGACATTTTCAAATTGTTTTCTTTTTGTCTTGATTTATTATTAATATTATCATTATTTATATTTTACTAAAAGAATTGCAACAAATGTATAACTTAATTTTAAAAGAAAAACCTATTTACAATTAGAGAATATTCACATTACTGAGTAAAAATATATGGAAAAACCTCATAATATTTAAAGGAATTTTATTATTACCTATTTCTGCCATCTTCTTTTCAGAAGTTGGAGAAAAATTAATAATTTACAAAATTCTTAATATTTCAATACTTGAAGACCTATTTCTTTCTTCAAATCTTGTAGTTAATTTATTAACAAGGCCGTTGAGCATATCTTGCTTAAATTTTGTGTGCAAACGGGCTGTTAAATATCTTCTAGGAAGATTGAAAATTATATTTAAATTTTTATTTTGTATGACTTGCAGTTTAATTATATAGGTTTTTGCACATCTAGAAGACCATACTTGGCAACTACATATCATATTAGACGAATGCACATTTTGTAAATTAAGAGTTTATTGTTTTGATTTATCTGTGATCTCATATTTAGGAGGGGGGTATAAAGCCCTACCGCACTTAGTTGCTTTATTGCAAGTTAGCAAAATGTGCTTTTTGAATGTTAAATATTTGTCAAATAATACACCAAGGTACTTAACATTATTGCTAAATGGAATGAAGTTCCCGTGTATATTTAAATTCACGCTTGATATTATAGGCGATCTATTGAAGGGGGAAAATGGCTGCTTGTGTCGTCTCTTGATTTTTATTTTCCGTTTATTGAAGTATTTTTCGACATGGATAAGTGCATTTGCCATATTTTTCACGATTGAGTTTGAAATTTTTCCCGATGTTATTATTGCTGCTTCATCAGCGTAGAAGGTTGTGCAATTATTTCTTCGCGCTTTAAAGTCTGAGGTGAAGAAAGCGTAGAGAATAGGCGATAAAACTGACTCCTGAGGAACGCCCGATTCAATTCTCGTTGTTAATATGTACCTCAAAGTGTCGATCCGATAAGAAACTTTTTGTAATCTTTCGTAAATTAATTGGATATCCAAATTTATTTAGTTTGAATATAATACCATTATGCCAAATGGAATCAAAAGCCTTTTCTATATTAAGAAAAACTACACCGGTGCTTTTACGATGGACTTTGGTGGATTCGTTTTAGTTGATGTACTGCAGAGTGATGTCTTCAGAGACCAAACTGTTCTTTGTTTAAAATGTCATTTTCTTCTGTAAAATCATTTAGTCTGCTTAATATAATGCTTTCAAATATTTTATATAAACAGCTAATAGGACTGTAACTTTTAGGAGATATTTATTTTCAAGAATTGGTATAACATTGGCTAATTTAAATTGCTTAGGAATGTAACCGCTTCCGATGCAGCAATTGAAAACGTTTGTTATCAGCCTACAAAACAGGTCTGACAATATTTTAATATTGGCCTTATTCCACCTATTCCTGGAGCCTTTGAGTTTCATTGCTTATTTACATATTTTACTTCTTCGATGGAGGTTAAGTAACTTGTTATATTTCCAGGTATGGCTTGAACCTCTAACCATGGATTGAGCTTAGGCATTGTTTGATCAATCATTGATGACATATTTAGAGTTATTTTATGTGAACTTTCAAAAACATCAGCTAATGCCTTCGCCTTGGATTTATTATCGCATACAGTGACGTCATCTATTGTCAACTAGTCGAGAGTAGATCTCTTACCTCTTATTGCTTTGTTTATCTTCCATATCTTCTGATAATCTTTAAAGGAATACTTTACTACCATTGTTATTTCTGTCATTTAGCAATATTTATCATATTATTAAGATGTTTTGAAACAGCTGATAAATACTGTCTCTCTGAGTTATTGTAAGATCTTTGTAGCTTTCTTCTATATCTGTTTATTTAACCAATAAGATACAGAGTTGTTTGAGATAATTTTTTATGCCACATATATATTCTTTTTACTGGAACTTTTTTTGCGCATCCTGAACAATATAAATAGTGCTTTCTAATATTGTTTCTACACTAGCTTCGTTGATATTCGTAGAAAGTAAATTATTTCTTCGACTTTCATTTAGTTGTTTGAACCAAGTTTGGAGACTTGAAAATAGTCCACTATACTAAATATAAATTAACTTATTTTTAAATAATTTGTAGGATACTCTCTCTTGCGAATAATCAATTATCAGGCCTTTGTGAAAAGATCCAACTAAATTAATGTAGGGCTTATTTTGTCCTACTGCTCCAAGAGGGACCTTTTAAAATCATTTCTGTTGGAAATATAATGTTCTTTTCCATTTGCAGTTTCTGGCATGCATTTTCTATTTGTTTAAATAAGGCAATTGGAATAGAGTTTTGATCACTCTAGGACAATTATAAAAAAGCTATTCATAAACAACTTCGCCAGTGCTTTTTAATAAAAAATGAAAAGAGCCTTTTATACCGAATTTATCAGCACTCTGCTTAAGGTTAGTTTGTAATATGTCAATATTGGATCTTATCCACACTTCCTTTAACAGAGTCCGATTAGCCAACACTAGCAGCCGAACAAGCACCACGAGCCCTCACATGACAACCGAAATGTTTGACTTTTGGGCGCTTTCATATCTTAATTTGGTTTTCTCTAAACATTCATTATGCCATCTGAGCCGAAAACGTCATATTTACTTTAATCTGTAAATAAAACCATTTTCCAAAATGAGAATTCTTTCGTAGCCTAGCTGTGAGCCATAAGCCCATGCTGGTTTCAGAATTTGATTATATATAAGTTTATTTTCAATTGAAACTGGTGACATTCTACCAAGTATCCATTTTAGTCTATTATATTTTAGGTTCAGATCTTTTACTTTCATTTTGATGTGTTCTCTCCATTTGAGCTTCGCATCTAGCGTCATACCAAGTTATTGAGCGTGGTTGGCATATGGAATTTTAGAGTTTGATACTCTAATGGGCCTGTATTGTATAGATTTATAAGTGAAGTGAACATGGACTGACTTATTTTCATTTAATTTAATTTTCCATTTATGTGACCATTCTACAACATGTAAATCAGAATGCAAATGTACTGACTTTTTCATGTTTGTACTTCTTTTGTACTGCTTATTATCTTTAAATTATGCCTAACAAATTGTTTATATTTTTTTCTTTCTGAAAAACACTTGAGCTTTTATTACAAAAAGAAAATCAAACAAAAGGAATTTGCCAAAGTAGATATTTAGCAGAGGCTGTTTTTGTATAGCACACTGTAATGTATAGTCAGGGCTACGTTTTGCCAGACTGTGCTATTAAACTTTTTAAACCAATACTTAAAGATTCAAAACTTAATCATGTTTTATTTGTGGAAATATAAAGTATTCTAGAATTATGACAAATGTATTGTTTAAGAATTTTGTGAAAATTCTGAGAAAATTAGAATATGCATAAAATTTTTATGCAGACAATACTAACGTTAACTCTAAATGCAAAAAATTGTGCTGTGGAGCTAAAAATAGTACGCGTCACATAATCAAGTGACTTAGAAACAAATTACTGCAACGAAAATTTTTAGGGATCTATAGCTGGAGCAGTCTGTAGTTACTGTAATAACTTGGATGAAATTACTTTATGTAGAGAAAAATCCGATGCCACTTTGCCTTCAATAGTCAGTTGGAGATCATGTTAACATAAAGGATAATAATTTTTAAAAACCGCGTGTTTTCAATTCAGATTCTAATATTCAGTTTAATCTTTCTTAATTGGTCCCTATATAATGAATTTTGTTTTTAGCAATAAGTATAATTATTATTTTTTTTTGTATCAAATGTACAGATTTTTTTCTGTTATTTATTGATTTCTTTGGTTTCAAATCTGGATACCTGATTATAGTAGGTACAGGCAATGCAATCCATTTATGTAATCTGTCAAATTACATTGTAGATTACATCGTGTGAATTCTTGTTTATGATCTCATTTCGGATTTCATTCGAGATTTCATCAACATTGATATTGCATTGTTGTAGATTGCATTGTCTGTATAGTGATTTAATGCTTTTATATATTTAGTTCATTGAAAAAAAACAAGCTGTAATCATCTGCATTAAAAAAATGCCGATTCACTTTTTTTACAGTACTTTTCTCGCGATGTTTGTTATAATATAAAATATCAGAACTGATATTGCGTTTGTGATGTCATTATTAATTTCAGTATCTGTGTATTGTATCTGTGCATTGTGTGTACCCACCATTACAATATGGGAACAAGTTAATTGATAGTGCTGTCTGCAGTGAACTTTCCAGAAAGCGTTATTTAGAAGTTATATGTCTTTGAAATTTGGAAAACTGTTAAATTAAGAAATACGAATTGGGGAAAAATTTAATATTTGTAAGCTTACGTACATAAAAAGTGAGTAAATTTGTTAAATTTGTCTGCAGTATACCATTGTGCTACAACTAGCAAAATAACTGAATCAAACCTTTTTACACTACATATGATATTTTCTCTTTTAACTCAATGTAACAATCAGCCCCTTAGACTCCAAAAGCCTAAATAAAAAGTTAACAAATTTCTTTATTTACATAAATATATGTTATATTGAAATATTTCAGGTTTTCAAGACCTTGGGCTATAAAGAGGTAAAATTGTTGACTCAAGTGGACTAATATCACCGTGAGACACTGTATGTAATTTATAGAAAACATTAATTTTAACATTTTAATTTTAACCTTAATATTTTATTTTATTCGCCTGAATTTTAAAATCCCAGATTTTTTTCATTTCCTAATAAAACTCTACGTTTAATTACCTTTTGCTTAATTATGTACGTCATTTAAAAGATCCTATTCTCATTTTTACAAATCCAAGGAGAAATTAAAATCGGTTAATATTAATCAATTAAGTTATTAGCTTATAAGTACATGAACTTAAGATGTTTGGTTTTTTTTTCGAAAATTACAAAGACAAATTCTTGTTGTAATCGACGGCTCCTATCAGAAAAGTAGTACTACTTTCCAGGTATTTATTTCAATTTCGTTCTCTTTTGTCGCACCGCTTGATATGTTATTATTTGACTCCCAGTCATGAAAATAAGCAAAAAATTTACAAGATATAGAATGTGCATGTTATACAAAACTTAAGATATTTTCCTGTACGTTTCATGATGAAGGGGAAGGGAAAGGAAACACAACGAAGATTTTACGCTTATTAAATAAAGAGAAAAGAGCGTAACAAACTATAAATAAATGTATGTATATATGACACTTAAAATATGCAAGTTTATATGTGTGCTGGGAGAGACAAGATTGTTTGTGATGAATGATTTCGATTGCTTAATAAATGTAACATTTTGAACCAAGTACGCATTTTTTAATGGAAAAGCCAAAAATTACATTTCACGTATTTTTGTAAAACGTTTTTAAAAAAAGTTATTAGGAAAACGTAACTACATTTTAAGCAGGCTTGCTTTTTTTTTGCTTTGAAAAACCCAATGAAAATTAGCACTTCAGGTATTTTGAAAATAATTTTTTAAAAATGTAAAATTTTGAGCCAGGTATGCATTTTTGAATGGAATTTTCGAAGCCATTAATATGAAAATGTGTGCCACAGTGTCTCAAACAAAAAATTTCAACAAACAGAAAATTTTTTTTATTTTTTGGATATCTTTGAAAGGTCTTTTTTGAAATTAATGAACAAAAAGTGTTTTGTATGCATGATTTTCCACATTTGTTGAAGTTTTTGCGAAATGGATGGATGAAGTGCATCCTAATAACACCAGATGGAAATGCCAGATTTCAACTAATTAAAGAACTGTACGACATGGAGTTAAATACAAACACTAAAATGTGCTTACGGAACACATTTTTCTAATTACTTTGAAAAAATTCGCTTAAAATTTGGAATAAAAGTTTTTAGTAGAACAGTTGCCGCTGCTATTAGAAAAAGTTGATAAAATTTTTGAGTGCTTTAATAGCGGTTTACTCTATGTGAATAATTGTTACCGATCCGCAATTCAAGTCAACAATGAGAGTCATAGATTTATACAAAAATTGCTTGAATACTTGCACAGAGTGGAGTTTGGAGTTTGATACTGATTTTGAAGAAATAAAATCGTCTACTGAAATAACGAATTAAATCCACGCGAAGCATGATGTTGAGTTCTATAAACATATATATGCAGACTATTTTTTGGAACACGTTTATGATAACTCTTCTCTTATAAACGTCGAATTGGCTTAAAAGAGATATATTGTTGGATGCGTGGCGTTTAAAGATATTCCAAAATTATAATAAGAAAATTGTTGTAACGAATTCAAAAAATTTTATGAAGTACTTACAGCACAAAGGGGACTTTGTATATTTTTTAAGAAAAACTAGAGATAAAGGATTTTGGAATCTTCGTTACTCCATCAGATATATTAATGGATGCTTGCAGAGAGCATATTATTATATTCCTTTAATTATTGAGTCATCTAAACGGTCGACTCCAGAATTGTTTGGTCGACTCCAGAATGATTAGGCTGGAGATATTTGATTTTCTTTTAATAGTACTTCTTAGAAAGCATTGCGTTGGGTCTGTGAAAAAGGCAGTTATATACAAAGGGAGGTACAAATTCTTCCAAATGAATAACTCTATACTTTTGTGGTATTAATAATTTTTATTTTATAAATTGGTTTATTTAGTAACTTAAGTAAAAATTTTATTTTTGTAATTTATTAGGTTCACATGTAAAAAAAGAAAATATTATTGTTAATTAAAATTTTTATACAAAAATTACATGTGTACTTGATAAATGTTAACTTAGTATTTTCGGTAATATTCTAAATAATTTAAATTTAATATTTTTTATTTTATAGAATAATCAGTCCAATTCTGAATGTTCCCTGGGAATATATTTTTTCCAGTAAAAAAATCCTCTTATTCAAAACAGACACGAATTTTTCAGTTAAAATTTATAAAATACATGTATGGAATATGTTTGGAATTTTAATTAAAATATTTTGTCTTACATTTGATATTGAAAATTTATTAAATTGACACCTCTAAGTATATGTGATGCTAACTGAAATATTTTTTTTTGTGTATTCAATGTGTTATAAGTCCATCATGCGAACCAACTAAATTGATTTTGTTGACCACAGAATCAGCCAATGAAAGTCTAATAAGATTAATTTTCAAAATTATAGGTATCTTTATTTTTTGAAGTAAGGTTTTAAGCTTATGCTAACATTCATAATCCACCAAAAGGTGTTTTTCAAACGTACATATTCAAATACTGCACTTGGTAATTATAAATGATAGAACCCTAAACTTTCGACTTGGGCTTTTATTATTAAAGTGCACATTAAGTTATGAAATTAACTCTTTAGGTAAATGGAAAATAATATTAATTTAAAACTAGTTTTCTTCTACTTGTGCAAAAAAAATCATTCTATATAATGTACTCTGGAACTTCTCAAAGTCGGTATTTTTACAAATAGGAGTCAAAATTTTTTTAAAGATGTTTGTTTTAATTCGCTGTACCATTATCAATTAAAAATTCAATTGAGTCGTATTGCGACATTCGTAGCATAAAGACGTATAATATATCAGCTGACTATTTGTAAATACTTTTGCATTATAACTTACTTTTATTATAAAAAAATGAGTTCTAAACGTAGGGGTTTCTAGGGAAATAGCCCTAAATACAAGAAACAAAAGTCTGCCATACCAAGCAGTAGTAATAGATATCAATGTCTATCTGACCTCGATGGAGATGACGATAATGCTAGTGTGGATGTAGGGCACGACATTCAAGAGAAGCAAAGAGTACCACCAATTACTGTAGATAATTGCCACAAGTTTAAAGACGTAATGAAACTCTTGGGGATATACTGTAAGTACAAACGTTTATCTATTGGGACTAAGGTGTTATCAAATTCTCTTACGGAATACGAAGAGGCTATTAAAAAATTGAAAATAAATGAGCTGAAATTTTTTACTCACCCCGTTAAAGATACTAGGAAGTTTAAATTAGTCTTATTTGGTCTACACCAGCTTGATACAAAAACAATTCACGAAGAGTTCAAGTCAAGTTTCAATATAAACCCTCTTACTATTAAAGAAATTCCGACTCTACGGTCAAGTGCGGATGACGCTTTATACTGTGTGGAATTTGATAGAACTCAAGTCACTAAAAGCGACGTTCGAAAAATTAAATACTTCTACAATGTAGTAGTTCATTGGCGTAACCCTTTGAAACGTGCTAGAGGCCCCACCCAATGTACGAAATGTACAATGTATGGACATGGATCTTCAAACTGTCATCGTGTGGCCATCTGTTTGGGCTGTGGGGGTCCTCACGATTATACTGAATGTCAATTGAACAAAGTCCCTGATGCAGGTCCCGTGGTATACAAATATTATAATTGCATAAAGAGAAACCTAAAAAATGTTAATCACCGAGCGGACGATCCAAAATGTCCATCTGGAAAAGAATATTTACAGCTTCGACGTAAAGTAAGGCAGAAACAACCCTTAAGCAGGGTCTCAAAAAGCTTCTCAAATGTCGTAATGACGTCTGATGATGAAAGTTTTCTTCTTGCCTTTGAAGATCCTGTTCCCACGTCTCTTGGTATATCAAAAGGAAATAATCGCAACATTTCATATGCAGAAATGGCAAAATCCAAAGATAAGCACAATCAAGATGATAATATTTCTAACGAAAAGATTATAGAAATCTATTTTGAAGCACTTGATGCTCTACAGAAGTGCAAAAATAAGTATGACAAAATGCGTGTTTTGGGCATGATGTTAAAACATGTCATATAAAACAATTACCAAACAGGTATTAAACGTTATGCCTTGGATTGCTAAAAACAAATAGATATACTGTTTATTAATGAAGCATTTTTAAAAAGAAATCACAAAATAAAATTGATTAATTATATATACAGAGAAGATGGACCAACGCATGGAGGTGGTGTATTAATAGCAATTAGGAAATCCATTCCACATCACCGTACATGCATAATAGTAACGTCTGCAATAGAAAACATTTCCATCATTATATCCATATACAATAGACCGGTTAGATTTACATCTGCTTACTGTCCAAAATACACCCCTAATTTTGTTAATGATTTAAATAAATTAACTGATGCATCAACAGAATACTTTATATTTGGTGAATTTAACGCCCGTCACACCAGTTGGAACTGTATACAAAATAACACTGCTGGCATAGCTTTATTTAATCACCAACTCAACTCAAACTACTATATTCATTCCACAACCTCTTTTACTCGCTTTAGTCAAAACTTAATTCCAACACAACCATCTGTCATAGATATTATTCTTTCAAATTCCTCTTTGCATATATCTTCGCTTGTTTCACACCCGGGAACTCTCAACTCTGATCACGTGCCCATCTCATGCAGGATTCACGGTTCAACGCTTGAAATTATTCCACGAATTCCTTTGTACAAGCTTGCCAATTGGAAAGCTATAAGAAAATGGGTCGAAACAAAGATAAAAGAAAATAATATTCACCGTACACTTGTGACTAGTTCGAATATAGAGGAATTGTTAAGCAAAATAACTTATAGCACAAGAAGCAGAAAAACAAGTTCCCTTTGGAGAGAAACAAAACTGGCAGAAAAAAATTTCTTCAGCTACATTACTTTTAATTGGACAGAGAAACAGAATTCGGAGAAAAATACAAAGAAGTGTTAATCCATCAGAAAGAAATGTAAACATCTGTATTTTAAAACAGATGACTGCTATGATAGATAAGCACGTGTTAAAAGATAGAAATAACAGCTGGTCTAAGTTTATTAAAAAGTTGCCACCGGGTAGCAAAAAATTTTGGAAGCTAACTAAAGCAATAAGAGGAGAAAGAGAGAAAATCGAGAGTTTAAATATAGAAGGCGCTGAAGTGTACAATAGTAATGAAAGAGCCAATATAATTGCAAATGTTTTCGAAAATTCCCATCATACAACAATAAATATGACCTCAAAAGTAGAATCAAAAGTAATGGATTATGTACAATGGCTTAACTCTCAAACTATACCGAACAGTATAAATTTAAGTACAAAAGAAGAGATTAAAGTGGTTACAAATAAACTCAAAAACTGTAAATCTCCTGGTATTGATGGTATAAGACCAACTCTGTTAAAAAATATGCCTGACACTTTCTTCACCTCTATTACGAACATATTTAAATGGTGTCTGATGAACGGTTATTTCCCTAATAGTTTTAAAAGGGCTAAGGTTATTCCAATCTTAAAACCAGGAAAAGAACCGAAATCACCAAAAAGTTATAGGCCAATTAGTATGTTGAATTGCCTTGGGAAAATTTTTGAAAAAATTGTACTACAAAGAGTATTGGATTTTACAGAGGATAATAATTTAATAAAAAACGAACAGTTTGGTTTTAGGAAGGAACATTCAACAGTTCATCAAATCAAAAGAATAGTTAATTTTATACAATTCAATAAACGCATAAGACGAAGCACTGGAATTGTGTTCTTAGACATTGAAAAAGCATTTGACGCAATATGGCACAACGGTCTTTTATATAAACTTAACCTTTTAGGATTTCCGATATACTTACAAAAAATCATTCACAGCTTTCTAAATAACAGGACGTTTATTGTTGTTATTGATGGAAGTAATTCCACTGAACGAAATATTCCAGCTGGGGTTCAGCAAGGCTCTGTACTTTCACCCATTCTGTATTCCCTTTATACATCCGAAAGCGGAAAAGTTTCTAATGCCATTGTAAAAAATATGAGAAGAGCTCTTGAACATGTCAATAAATATTTTTCCAAATGGAAGATAAAGATTAATGAGACTAAAACTGAAGCCATAATCTTTCCATTTAATAAATCCGCTAAAAGAGTTCCAAACATTCCACTTTGCATTCAGGGAACTATAATTCCCATACATGATGAAGTGAAATATCTGGGTATAACGTTAGATAAAAAACTAACATTTAAAAACCATGTCTTGAAAACTTGCGATAAGGCTATTAAATGTGGTCGTGCACTTTTTCCGCTCTTGAACCGCAGATCTACGCTCAACATTAAAAATAAGTTGTTATTATATAAAATGTGCATACGATCGATAATGACTATTGGATCTCAAGTCTGGTACAGTAAAGTCGCAAAAACATATCGGAAGAAGCTGCAGATTATCCAAAATAAGAACCTTAAAATTACATATAATTTACCAAAACGTTACTCAACATTTCGATTACATAGATATTACAAAGAAGACACCATCAATGAAGTAATCAGTAAATTAACAAAATGCTTTGAGGATCAAACCAGATTATCTAACTATGATTTAATAAGGAATTTATAAGTGTATATTTCTAAACCTTCATCTATGAAGGTGAAAGAAGTATATAACACAAAAATTTCTTTAAAATTCAATATGTTTTTACTATCTTTTTTCCTATAAATGTAAATATATAATAGAGAAGCACCTTTTAGTGTATAAAAATAAGATTTCAATTGCTGCAATACTTTATGTAAAAACTCAATCTATGTAAATATTAGAAATTAAAAATTTTAAAACTGTTATATTGATTTTAAATAAATAAAAAAATAAATAAATTAAAAATTCAATTTTGAGTTTTTTGGTTGTTAGGTTGTTGTTGTATTTTAGGTGAAGATTCCAATGAAATTTTAGGTGAGTAAAGCCAATTTTTATACGAACAAATTCAATTACTTTCATTTTTAGAAAAACCCCCTTGTATATTCAAGGCACTTTATTCGTAATATTTGCCATCACATTCTCCCTTTAGTTGACTTTCATAATACCTACGTTTTTTTTTTTTTGAAGAAAATTTGATATTTTGGAAAAGGGAAACATTTACCGAGAAAATTTCTTTCAGAATAGGGGAACAAGGAAAATGGAAAAAAATTCCTGGGAATTCCTATTCAGAGTTGGGCTGATTGTTCAGGTTAGGAAGTTTTTCAGCTGCTTCTTTTTTTTTTGTGAATGTTACAACCAGGGTTGCTGAAAGAAAATAATGCCTACCAAAAATTTTTTCCTGAAATGTACCAAAATCATACAGTATTTATTGATATTGCTTTAATAATTCCTGGAAAATTCTTTTTGTTTTATTTTTCTATAAAAAACTAAAAAAATGCATAAATTAACAATGCTAAAAAATCGTATATAAAAAAATTTATACGGTTTGTTTACATTATTCTTAACGACAACCATTATTACAACAAAAAAACATGTGTGTGAGAAACAAATCTTATTCAGTAGCTTTTAAGCTGCCAAGGAACAAGGGGTGTAGCGCATATTTTTGTGTTTTTTAATTTCAAAGATCGCTAAAATTGTTCTTGCTACACTGAAAAGTGTTGATAATAACCCAGCGGTAAAAATATGCATTACGTAATCGCTGATGTAAGCAATACATAGTAGCAGTCAGTGATGACGTTTTGCCTTAATTCCCCACTTTGATTTAACATAGAAGTGTTATAGCCAGAACTGCCATAAGGGACAATGTAAGCAAGTAACACTACAACTGCAGTTACATTGAAAATTAAGTCCCACGTGAGCTTACTGATACTTCTACAAATAAAGAGAAGTTAGAACATAATGCATATAAATAGCAGTCCAATATACATTCTTAAGTTAAGGGTAAAAGCCTGGTTAGCCAAACGTTGATGTCGTAAAAACGGAACGTACCCTTGTATATTTATATAAACGTTTGAAACGTGCCGTATGTCAACAAAGAATGTAAATAAAAATGTCAATATGAAGTCAGCTGTTCAGAACATTTTCATTTTTGGTTTTAACTTAGTCATTATTTATTTAAACTATAAGTTCAGTGTCGAATATTGTTCTATTCGGGGTGAGTTTTTTTTTATTTTTGGAAAATTTTAATACAATAGCATAGCCAAAATAGTTACGTTCCTTAAACGTCCGGCTAATTCTACATTAAGTGACGCTTCTACTATTCCTCATGATTTTGTAATTGAAAGATTAATATGTTTTAAATTGAGTTCAGCCTAATATGGCAAAAAATATTCTTGTTTTATTAATTTGTTGTACATGCCTCGTAAGTTTTAATGGTAATTTCATAAAAATTGTAGCATTTTAAAATTAAATATAAAAAATAAATATACTTCATATAAAAAGTTAAAAGTTCTTAGAGAATCATGACCCGCTTTATTAATTTTTTTTTTGCAAAATATCTGTTCGAGAGAGTTCGAGATCCTTTTTAAATCTATCATATTTGAGGACGTTTGCCATTACAGCTTCTGAAAAGAACATATAAGTAAGAAAAGTCTATGAAAATTGCATCCTGTAAGCCATCAAATTCTCTAACGCCTTTCTTTCTATTTCCCCATCATAGTTCATGGATAAATACAAAGCGTTGTACAAAATTTTATCTAATCCTCCTTGTCGTAAAATGGTTTTTATTTTTGCAAAATGAAAACTACGATAATCTTAAACTATTATTTTTTGTTTTTCAAAACTTTCATATGGATCTGTATCTTCCTAAATAACTTTATTCACTTCTCCATATCTTCCAGAGTCATAATCGGAAAATTTACATCGGTTATTTTAACCAATTGTTAAACAATTGATATGCTGTGACTATTACACATTAATCATATAAAAATAAAGTTTAACTGATATGTAAAAGGCAAAAAAAATTTTGTTTGACCCAAACTCTATAAATACATATAGAAGTAACGGTATTTTGTTATTTTTAGTACACTTAATATAAAAATAAAACGCTTTAGTGATCAGTAACTGACTCCGCCGCTTCTATTGTAATCGAAGTTTTGTTTTGTGCATATCATATTTTAGATTACGTCTAGAGTACTTAAAACCTCGCCTAGAATGTAATTCTGACGACATTGATGATTGTCTAGGTACTTCGTCTTATTTACAACTGGGATTCTGTTCATTCTTTTTAGAAAAAAAGCCCTTAATTTTACTGCAATTTAATTAGGTGGTAAATTAGAATTACTTAACGGTATTAAGTACTTGGCAACCCTAAGGTTTTTTTTTTTTGTTAATATTAAAAAACAAAAACAATAAGACGAAAAAAAGTAACAAACGCAATGAATACAATTTTCTTGGAGTTGAATGAAGAAAGCAGTCGTTTGTTATTGATTAAGTTGTAACCAGTGAGTCAGTTGACTTAGATAAATACACATGTAATTATGAATTCACTTTTACTTTGGTATCGATGTTTGTTGTTATTTTTATCAAAGAGACGACTAACAACCTACATATTAAGAGCAAGACAAAATATTTTTGACGTTGTTATTGGAATTAGTGATGGTGTTTCCTCACGCAGTCATATTGCGTGTAATTTTCACTTTGTAAACATTATTAAGAAATATTAGTTTCCATTTATCATTTTGATTGAACGATCACATCAAATGGGACTGACTGACGCTCAACCACAATCATTTTCTACTCTTTAGCCACTTTGTATTCCCTCTCTCATTTTGCTTACCTTTCGGTTACAGTTCTTTTTTCATTTTTTTTTTTTTTGATTTCGTTTAAATTTTAAGGGAAATGTTAAGATTAGCGTTTTGTAACATCCAAAATAAATATTTTATTTGTATATATTTGTTTATTTCTTCTTTTCTCTATCATATTATTATTTTTGTTTTTTCATTCTGTTTCTTATTGTGCCAATTGATTTATGTTGGCGGTGGTTATGATAATTTTCGACATGAAGATAAATAAACGTTTGGAAATGATCCGCCACAACATTAATTTAAAATGAGTATGAATCATATATGAACAGATCAGCTCACACGAGCCTTATCTGGCTGAGAATTATCTACGAAAAAAAATGAAAAGATAATAACTAAAACAATTTTTATTTATGCTATAAACATATTCAAGGCTACCGACCTTCAATTACAAGCTGTCAGAAATAAAACACATATGTGCATATGAGAATATTTACGACTCATGACTACCGTTGTAGCCAACTTAGGCCTATTTCAATTTTTCTTGGCGACAACAAACAGTTTAGAGCAAAAACAATAGTACCGAAAATAAACCACGATCTGGCAGAAAATATTCTAATTAAGTTTTTGCTTCACGAACAATAAAAAACGTTTTACGTGGCAATGGACTTAAGAACAGAACAGCACGCAAAAAGCCACTACTTGTAGTAAAGAATCGTGAACTTCGTCTCGAATTTGCCAAAGCACATATAGGCAAGGGTATAGACTTTTGTAATCGTGTTATATTTACCGATGAAAGTAAGTATAACATTTTCGGAAGTGGTGTAATTCCAAAGTTTGGAGAAAACGAAACACTGCACTTCATCCAAGGAATATAATACCTACAGTCAAAAATGGTGGAGGTAACGTTATGGTTTGGGACACCATGGCGTCATATGCAGTGGGCCGTTTGGTCTTTGTCGAAGGTAATATGGAACGCTATCAATATAAAAACAAATTGCAACAAAATCTGAAGGCATCTGTTGATAGCTTGTGGCTGGTCAATGGTTTTTCCAGCAAGATAACGGTTCCGAGAATACTGCGCACCTTTTTCTGCACTGGCTTTAACCCAATACAGCACATAAGGGACCTTTTTTACAAAAATATGGCATTAGTAACCGTTAAACATTAAAAACTGCCCTTATTCGTTCATTGACCAACATAACACCCTCTATTACAGAGAATATGGTGACATTAACGCCACGGTTATTGATGTCCGAGGTGGATCAACCAAATAGTAAAAGTAAAATTTTTAATTTTTATATATAAAATTTTAAAAAAATAATTCTTTTTTGTAAGCTGTATGTAGAATTTTTTCCTATTAATTTTTAATAGTTTTGTTATTGTTGTTTTTATTATGTAAAAGAATTACTTTTTTATTTTATATATTTTTTTTAATTTTCTTCACAAACTCTGTAAAACCCCTAAATCTTAAGACTTATGTAGACTTTTTTCCTTCACCGTATACATTAAAAAAACGAAAAAAATGTATGTGACACCACTGAAAAAGAATAATCATAAGGTATGCTTCAATATGATAAGGTCACCTTAATATTTGCTCAATTCATCCAAACTATAAAATGTTACGTATAGTCACTTTATTAAAAAAATTCTACGTTCAAATAAGTGAATAATAAGCCGGTTTCGCTTTTAGAGATGTACCATTATATATTGTTTATTTAAATTTATATAAATAAGTGCAAAATTCAATGCGTCAATGATATTGGTTAATTAACAATTAATCTAATCAGAGGGTATAACAATTGTTATATTTTTTTTTGTAATAATTTATAATTTAAATAATATCTGCGCGGTATGGGTCGCGGGAAACCTTTGTCATCTTAAAACAAGGACAAATTGTGGCACTTCATGAGCATGGATTGAGTATGAGTGGAATGGCGAAAAACCATCAAACTGTCACCACCGAAATTCCGTTTGAAAAAAACAAGGGCTCCTTTCTTAAATCTCGCTAATAGCAATTGAAACCATCTGGTATTGGCCATTGCCATCTTTCAGGCAAATTGTGGATTCCACGCCAATAAAACTGTTCGTCTTTTGAATCAAACCAATAGTCACCGAATTTTCGACTTCCTCGTTGGAATCGAAGTGCTGCTACGCCAATGTGTGTCCCATCGATGAAAACCAAAAGTAGTCGATGGAGCCAAGTCTGATGAAAAGGATTGGTGTGGTAGTAGCTTCCAGTCAAATGCTTTGATTTCATCCTGAACCGGTTTTGCTTTGTGTGTAGGTGCATTGCATGTTGCAAGATTATCTTGCTGTGTCATGTGACCCATTCTGGTCGTTTTTCGATAATGCATGGTTCAAATGGAATATCTGTTGTAGGAAACGATCTGTATTAACGATTTCACCAGATTTTTGGAGCTCGTGGTACGCCACATCTTTCTGGTCCCTTTTTTTGATGGTCTTCCATGGTCTTCATTTCTTACATCAAAATCGTTATCTCTGTTGCTTATGATAAAGCATGATCACCATATGCATCGACAAGTATTCGATGCGACTCTGCAACAGTTTTCTTCAAATGAAAACAAAATATTAATGCTTTCCAAAAAAATTCGCCATATTTAATACGATGAAAAAATATGATATTGTTTCCTCACTAATTTGATGCATACTGAATATGTCTGACAAATGTCATTGCCAACACAAAAAAAGACTTATTCACAAAAAATATTCCCTACGGAGACATTTGTTCACTTCGTACCGGTACATCCGGTATAGGGTAGCCAGATATTTAATTGACAAAAAAAAGTACATTGGCATAACGATAGGTCATGTGAAGTTTTATTTCTCCAATACAACATGAGTTTGCAACTTGTTTCGTCTCAATGTAGGTCAGGAGTTGTTCAAAAATTAGAACGAAATTCGAATAGACATAAAAACAATTAGATGTGTTTAATTAGCGTTGTCAGCTAGAGGTCTAACATAAAAGTATTTTAAGGCTTTATTCACCGTGTTTGATGTCAATTTAGTTTAATTTCTTTCCTTCTTGAAGAAAGACCAATTTTCAAATTTTTTGTAGTACCACTTACGATAATTTGACTAATTTCTGTTGATTATTTAAAAACTTTTTGTCCTTAAGCGACAATTTATTTTTTGAATATTATTGTAAATGTTTATTTATTGTATAAATGAGAGCTGAATTCAGTTACAAATTGAATTTTATAAAAGTTTATAAATTATTTCAACAATGAAAGAGTTATGACATTACTGGAGCCAATTTGCCAAGTTTTATCGAATTATCTTTAAAAAATTTGACCTATACTGCATCTGATAAACAAATATAAACTTCGAAGTAGCTAGTATTCACAAGTAAACATTAAGTTGTATGAATCGTTTATTTATGAAAGGCAACAAAAAAAACTTTTTTTACGAAAATCGCCAACTCATATGGTAATGCAATCATATGATTGTGAAAGGATATACATTTAACAGAATTTTGCCACTAATATCAAAAAGATATTGATATTGAGCAGTTATCTAATGAACAGCCGGCAACATTATATGTAGAAGCTAATGCCAGGACTACAGTGATAAATAGGGAGCTCATCTGCTGTGTGAATGCCCGGTTCTGAGTAGACGCTTGTAGACCTTAGCAGCTTGGCGGCTATAGGATTGTGCAGTATCTGAACAATGTTGACTAAATATAGGCAAGTGGGCTAGATGCTAATTATGGAACTTTCTGACTTCAGTCTTTTTTTTTGTGGAAACAATAGTGCTAATTTACCGTTTGTCTCTAGAGTACCATCCATGGTAATCATACAACCATAAGTCTATTACATACAATTTAAAAAATACAATAGTATGTATTTTAAACAAATTGTTTATAGCAATTGCGAGCATTTTCCATCATCTAGTTTTTACTAGAAGGTCTGAGCATAAGAGTTGTTTGCATATAAACTATAATCTCGAAATAATTTGATTAGTAGATACTCAAAATAAGCAAATTTCTTTAATAAAACCTATTTAAATTAAATTTTATTAAATTCTTCTTGAAATTTTCTATGGTGCTCTTAAAAGTGTTTGCACGATGTTAATATTGAAAGATTAAATCCATTACATATTATTTGGTTTTGATTCTTTTAAATAATTTATTATGGTGATGAAACTAAGGAATAACATCTGCTTAGAAGTTAGGTTATTTAATGGACTAATTAGTACAAAATTTGTTCTTAATCAATAAAAACCATGTGTTTTGTTTATTGCTCTTGGAAACTTTAAACTTAATAACATAATGTGGGACTAACCTTTTGAACATAGCTACGTAATTCCTCAATTCGCATTTGGCAAACTCCTTAATCCAGCATTTGTTAACCTGCTATCGGATAAACGGTGTATATACTTTATGAGTATATATTATATACTTATAAATTGTATATGATATTATACTCATCTATCCCTACTAGAATCAAGTGGTAATCCACAAAACAAACATTTTTGTTTCTCTGAAATTTGGAACACAGATAGATCAAGCTAATAAAAGTGTTATACTATATGCTTTTTTCAAATTTTGATCTGGGAGATGTTAAATTCGTAGAGAACGGGTCAAACTAGGTCATACGAGAAATAATTTCATTTATTCAGTTTGCTTACGAGTCAATCACACGTAAAATACTAAACAGATTTTGTTAAAATTTAGAGAACAGATATACTCGTACATACTCGTATATGTAGATCCAGCTAACGAAAGTGCAATACGGTGTTTTTCAAAACTGGAACTAGGAGAAGTTAAAATCAGAGAAAATAATCAAAATGAATGGCATTTCTTCTGAAATGACAGGCATTATTTCTTCTTAAAGGAATTTTTTTTTTAACTAACGTTCATCATCCACTAAAATGTATTGAATAAAAGTACATTTCCCAAAGTTGCATTTTGAGTGGCTAATAAACAGTAAAACACGTAGTTATTGCGGTTTATTTTGGGAACTATAAAAAATAGAGCCTTCAAACGTTCCACACGCTATTCTATCATCAAGTTGCACATTAATATAAAAAACTTCCCAGGATTGTTGGCGTGCATTTTCCATAAAAAATAATATGTAATATCGTACATCTCAATTAATATATCAGCGGGAGATGTAAAGGTCATCTTAGGATTTTCTTTGTAATATACATATATGTAGATTTCCGTGGAACGCCGGATAGAGAAAACTAGGGGTTAAATTTTCTAAATATATAAAAATGGAGGCTACTCTTAACTTACGTTTGTCACGGTATCACTCTCAAACACTTACATCAATTTCAACAAAAGCTATAATCAAAGTAGGTATTGACTTATGTATATGGTTTATGTTTGTGATTGGTTAAAATCTGGAATCACATGTTAGCGTTAATGGAACCCAAAATCGCCTGTTTTTTTATAAATATAGATAAGTTGTCCCATGTTCGTCATATAATAACTCGAGAACCATTTAGCCGAGAGTCTCTAAATTTGGCCCAAGTAGGTTCGTAGTCAATAAAAATCATCAGTTAAAAAGGGGCGGAATTAGATAAGTGGCCGTGGTATCTGCCCACGGGGTACCCTCCCCAAGCACGTGACACTGTATTGTACCAGGGAAATAATACATAACAACGTGTGTAACACGTTAGTATTATGACGCCTTACAGTATCCAATTTATAGGTACTCTATCAATTAAAAAAATTATAGTTCCGGCAAATCCACGTTTGTGTTTTTTAGTTAGTGCGTGTTATTTACTAATTCACTTTTTTACTTTTGCTTTTATATCAAAGTTTTCAGTAAACATTCAGTAACACAGTTATTTAATTTGAAGCTAAAAATTTAAGTAAAGCAAGAATTTTAGCGCTGTTGCTATTTTAAAGCAAGAAAATTAAGCTTTGAGATCAAATCACTGATGGATTTTATTGTCAAACACGAAGTTTTTGGGGAATTTTAATATTTGATGTACAAGGTGGAATGGCAAAAAAGGGGCCTACCACACGCGTATATTTTGATCTTTTAGTCTGTGGTATTATAAATATCAATTCACTGTGCATGAATGAAGGGAAATGTACGTAACGATATCCCAGAGCATTGGCTTCTGAAACAATTACTGGAATTAAGGTTATTCATTATAAAGTCGACGTTCAACACATATGTAAATATGTAAATAAAAGCAATGACGTGGCTGTTCCTGGTGTTACGGAGAACAGAAATTATGAAACCCCACAATATCGAAAGGGCAGGCATATTTGTTTGGCGACTATTATCATATCAGTTTCATGAATGCAATCCAATTGTTATTCTTTCATTATTTATTTTACTGTTGATAGTGCTCAACCAGATTGCTGATACTGTTTTATTCACAAGCACCAGCATATTACACATGGAATGCAATGAAATGGTACAGACGTAAGAGAGGAACACACGTCGAATCTGCTCTGAAATTACCCCTCAATATGAATGGCAATGAAAATGCTACGTTTAACATTTCCCAAAAATTTTGAATGGAAAAATTTTGTAACAATGCTAATTAATTGTCTGGGATGAATGCACAATGGCGCATAAGAACTCAATAGAAGCATTGGACAGGAAGATCGAAAAATGTACGTAATAATCAAGCAATATTTGGAGACGCTTTGATATTTTTGGCCCCGTTCAACAGATGAAATAAGGGCATCTTTTAATACTCTTCGCTACTACTGGCAGAAGGAAATGGACAAATTGCTATTGAACGTGCTACTGGCCTAATAAATTTTGCCTGATAACTTTTGTAATTTCGCACTAACAAAATATGATCTGGTGTCAAGTATTTTCCCAAATATTTCTCAAAATTATCGAAATCACAACTGGTTAACTAAAAGAGCGATACTGGCTGCGAAAAATAAGACTGTTGCTGTATTGAATGCTGATATCTTAACCCATGTTCCTGGCCAGGTTGTAACATATCAATCAATTGATATGGTTAGAAACCGAGATGACGCTGTTAATTATTCCACAAAATTCATTGGATTTACCAGGCTTTCCACCTCGTTTAAAATTAAAAGTTGGTGCTCCCATTATTATGCTTCGAAATTTAAATCCGTCTCGATTGTATAATTGGACCAGATTAGCAATCAAAAGGGAATGCATGATCTCAATGAAGTAACCATTTTAAAATTTTAATTTAGATCTACAATTTTCTTTCTAAAGACTCCAGCTTTCCTATGACAATAAATAAAGCGCAAAGGCAATCGTTGGCATTGTGCGGAATTGATTTGGAATATCCATGCTTCTCCCACTATCAATTATACGTATCGTGCGCAAGTGTAGACACGTTATCAGTTCTCTTAATTTACACTACAACTCAGGGTAAAACAAAAATTTTTTTTACGAAAAAGCTCTCCGATAGTTTATGTTAAAACATAGTTATACTGAATAAAATATTTGATTTTTATCATTTTCTTTGAGATTTGTAGTTAATATTTTTAGTACTCCTACTATAAAATTGTATAAATATGCAGTTTGTTAACTAATTCTTTTCGAAAGAAAAATTCCGTAAATGCAATTAGGTCCAATGGAGTCACACATCATGTTTTTATAGTAGAGGCAATGCATAATACCAAAAGACAATTTAGCACATTCAGCCGCAAAGTTATAACTTAATTATTGGCACAGTAAGCTCTTTCAACTTCATGGGTGATTAAAAAGATTTTTGATAAACTAATATAGTATATTTACTAGATAGAATGATAAATTTCCTACAAAATTTACTATGATTTATTTAAAATTTTTTTTTGTATTAACTATTAATAAAGAAAAAATACCAAATTTCGCTGAACATAGTTATTGGCACACTTCATTAAAAACTATAAGATATTTGTAATTGACCGAAAATTAATATTAAATTGTAGCTCAAGGACCACATATCGTATATTAAATACTGTTGCGGAGTGGCCTAATAAGTTCCACGTGAACAGCTGTTTTGCTACTGTGAATTATTATTTTTATATTTTATTTGACGTTTGTTTGTGAACCGCTTTATTGCACTCTCCTTTGTCTTCTTAATTGTTTGTCAATTTGTAAATTAATTAGAACCCGCCATATTTATAATTATTTAAATGCCAATTTATTGTCGAAGAAGGAAGTGCAAAACTGCGGTATGTGTAGTAAAATTGTAATTCAAATTTGTGTTTTAATATTATAATTTTTATATGTAGAAATAAACATCATTGGTATTCTGTGCCATGCAGATACTTGTTTTAAGCAAACCTCTTGTCTTCTTAATATCTAAGTTACAGCCGTAACATTTTTATTTCGCATTTTGACTTGCCCATCTTGTAATTATTTTTTATTAAACAATTACACGAGCTGCTGCCGCTATTTATTTGAGTTTGCAAGAAATTTGGAAAACGTTGTTTGAATAAATGCCTCCACCGGTAGTTCGTAGTCCACCACTTTTAAGAAGTTCAACCAATGCAGACACTGCATCATAACCTGACACTGTAACAACCTGCAGTCAGCATCAAAGACTAATCCTAGCGGTACTGCCGCCAGCACTTATACGCCGACAGCAAACGCAACTTGTAAAAAAGCTAATTCTAACCAACAAAGGAGTACCGCTAGTGCTACAAAGGCATCAGAGACAAAGTGAGCCAAGCTTAATAAATATACAGCCATCAACATCAACAAGAGAAAATGCCCTCTTTGTAGATTTGCAAAAACAGCTGAAGTATTTGAAACGCCAGCCTTCGGAAACACAATCCCAACTAGTCAAGATACTGCAGTAACCAGCGCTGCGCCGTCGCTACAAGCAGCGCCAATATCATTTGATGTATATACACCGTTTTCACATAATAACTGTACCTCGTAATTTTCCGCAAACACTTTTAACACCCAGCAGCAACCTACAGCCAGTAGTTTAAATGTTTACGGGACACTTAACGGTGCAAATGAGTTTATGATGCTAAGAAAAATTCAGGATTTGCCAGAGTTTAATGGTGAACTTGAAGACTGGCCTTTATTTTTTACTGCCTATAATCAATCAACAACCATATATGGATACACTAATTTTGAAAATAACGTGAAAGGTGAAGCAAAGGAAATGGTAAAGTCGCTACTTTTCCACCCCGATAATGTTAATGCTGTTATTGATTAATTAAAATTTCGTTTTGGAAAACCTGAACAACTGATTCATAGCCAACTGAAAAAAGTGAAGAAATTGCCATATGTTAGTGAAAGCAATTTAATTAAATTAGTGCCGTTTTCAACAAAAATCAGGGTTTCTCACATCTGTGAATGGAGAACAACAAATTATATTTCAAAACTCCCTGTTAACGCCACTTTCAAAATCAACATGAATTATTTAATATGGCAACGCCTTAAATTTTTTACTAAAATTTATAATTTTTCTGATTGTCATTATTTTATAAAAATTAACGAAACATAAAAATCGCGGTCAGTTGCTTAAACCTTCGTCAATTTGAAATTAACCTCACATTTGCAAGTTACACATTGGCATAAGCACTGGCTCGCAAGGATCAGTATTAGAAACTAATTTAAGGTTACTTGTGGTTTCAATAAATTAAATATTTAATGAAATCTGTGTACTTATTTTACAATTTTTTAAAATCCCCGTGGAAGTCACTAGATGTAACTTCGACTAGCGTGCCGCTAATACTCCGCATGAGTAGAAGGCTAGAGTGGGCCAAATTGCAATAAATATTAGTCCGTAGTCTACAATTGTACATTTTAGTGAATGGTTCAATGAAGTCGCAAATTTAATATGCGTAGTGTAAAATATTAAGAGTGAATCAAAATGCCGAGTGCTACATGCAACAGAAAAAATTCAGCAATGCCCTATATGTAAAGGAAACAATACAATACATGACTGTCGCAAATTTTTAAATCTTAAAATGGAAGAACGTTGCGCTACGGTAAAGATGATTCATCGTGTTTCTCGTGGCTAAATATTGGACACTCAACTAGAGAGTGCCGTAGAAAGAGAGTATGTTGAGTAGAAGGCTGCCAACGTAAACACATCAGACTACTGCACGAAGATCCACCAGGTGTTCGCATATCAGTACAGTCAAATGACAGTAATATGAGTGAGCCTAGCCATGATGTTTTAAGCTGTTTTCATGATAATAAAAATTGCTGTTTCGTGTATTTATATATATATTTATATTATAATATATATATATATATATATATATATATATATATATATATATATATATATATATATATATATATATATATTTATATTATAATATTAAAACACAAATTTAAATTACAATTTTACCACACATGCCGCAGTTTTGCGCCTCCTTCTTCGACAATAAATTGGAATTTAAATAATCATAAATATGGCGGGTTCTAATTAATTTACAAATTGACAAACAGATAAGAAAACAAAGGAGAGTGTAATAGAGCGGTTCACAAACAAACGTCAAATAAAATACAAAAATAATAATTCGAAATAGCAAAACATCAGCTCATATGAAACTTATTAGAGTGCTCCGTAACACCACCACCCCCGCGGAACGATCAGCTTCACCATCATCTAAGCCGAGAACAGCTAGCTTCGAAACAGCTCGTTGTAACTCTCCACTTGAGGTTTTGACATCTGCTTTCCTACCGACACCATCAGATTCAGTGTACAAACGTGTGACCATACCTAGCCGCCATTGATTTCGTGGAACGTTAGAGTCGCAAATAAACACACATCTCCTTCTTTCATTGGCCTTGTAGGCTTGCACCACTTAACTCTTCTTGTACGAGTCGGTAAATATTCCAACACCCACCACGCCATTGCTTCTTTAGTTTAAATATTTTATCATCAGGAATGGCCTCCGACGGAGTCTGTGCAATACTAGGCATGCCTAGGAGAAAATGATTCGGATTCTTCTTCATGGGGAATGATGAGTCAATGGTCTTGAATTTACGATATTTTCAGCTGCAATGAGTAGGGATTGCAGCACGTTCGGCTTCAAAAACTTTTTCAAAGCGTTTGGCCTCCTCCTTGGCAACAACAAAATTTTTCCATTATCGGAACGAATCCGCGTAGGAACCCCTCGGCGATTCATAAATTTTCTTAAAGCGATGATGCAAGAATTCATTGATAAATCGTAGGCCTTTTCAAGATGAATAGCGCGTATGGTCAAGCAAGTAAATAATGGTACCCACCTTTTTTCGGTTCTATGTCCAATACTAACGCTTAACGGTCCAAAGTAACCAAGACCGGTGTATTTAATATATGACTCAAGCAGATCCGTAGGTAGCGGTCCCATGACTGGAGCAACAGGAGTGGCTCTATTTTTCGTACAAGTAAAACATTTGGCTACAACACTGCTCAGAAGGCTTCTTACGAGGGCGGATTGACATAGAAGCTACCTAGCGCTAGATGGCAGCAAAAGCACAAAAACTTTTTCTTTCTCAGAAATTACGATTTCCCAAACGTCAGCTGTTAAAATTTTAGCCAAATTCATCGATTTATTTGTTGTAGTCGTTTGAAGTAAGCAACTTTTGTGTTTCTTGGAAAATGGAAAAAAGTGAATTTTGTATAGTGATTAAACACAAAACGGCGAAAGAGACAAAAGAAAAGCTTGATAAACATTACGGCGAATCTGCTCCGTCAAATTATATGCTAAAATATTGGATTGCTGAATTTAAACGGGGCCGAACAAGCACTGCAACAATACCATCATCAGGAAGGCCAAAAGAGGTGGTTACTGAAGTAAATATCAAAAAATCCTCGATATCGTTATGAATGATCGCCCGGTCAAAATCCGTGAGATTGTTGAAATGGTAAACATATCATATGCACATGTGTTCAACATTTTGCATGAACATCTGCATATGAAAAACCTATCGGCAAGATGGGTGCCGCGTTTGCTCAGTGTTGAACAAAAACGAGTTCGACAGATCACTTCACGGGGGTGTTTGGACATGATAAAGCATAATCCTGCTGATTTTTGGCATAGATTAATAACTGTTGATGAAACGTGGGTCCACCACTACTCACCTGAAGCCAAAAATCAATCGAAGCAATTGGTGGTAGCTGGTGGAAGTGCGCCGAAGAACGCGAAGACAGCGAAATCGGCTGGCAAGGTTATGGTCGCTGTATTTTGGGATGCACACGGAATATTGCTCATCGATTATCTTGAAATGGATCCACAATCGCAGGAGGGTATTATCGTGCATTATTGGATCAATTGGTTGATGCAATCAAGGTAAAACGACCACATTTAAACAAGAAAAAAGTGCTCTTTCTTCAAGACAATGCACTCACTTATCCAATTCCACCCATTTTTCAACTGATGATCTGTTTTGACTACGAACCTATTTGACCAAATTTAGAGAATATGAATGAATGAATATTTGTATGGGCGTCGAACCACCTGTTTTTTTAACAATCAGAGAAAACGCATGCATTAGGTCGTAAATCAATTAAGTGGCTCCCGAGTTATTAAATAACGAATATAGGACAACTTATTTATATACATATCATCGAGAGCCATAATATGGCTCTGTGCAAAATTACTCTTTTGTTCTCACACGTACGTATTCACACCGGGGTTGGAAAAAGAGAACAAAAGAATTGTACACCTTCGGTATTTTTTAAAATTATTGTCATTTTTAAAATAAGATCACAAAAAAACAACATAAAATTGTACATAAAAATTGATTTTTATAGTAGTATAATTAACATTTTCATGAGATGTTGTAAAACAGCTGATTTTTCTTTTATGAGCTGTCAGCCAGAATTGTTGTAATAAAAGAAAACTACTAATAACGAAGTGAGTTAGTTGCAGTTGTTTGAAATTAAGAAGACAAATTCAAAAACTAAATCACAAAGAAATGATCATATTCAGTATCTATCTATCTATCTATCTATATATATATATATATATATATATATATATATATATATATATATATATATATATATATATATATATATATATATATATATATAAATTTAATTTCATAATTTAATTTCAAACTAGGATACTGTACCCATTTATAAATGGGAATTCTTTGGATTTGTGTTTTATTATATTTAATGTTCAAATAGTTTTTTGCTAAATATTTTACATCCAAAAGAAGAATTTTATAATGTATATGGTATATAATTTTATGCCATTTATATAATTAAGCAAAAACAGATGCTTATCTTGAACGCTTTGTTATTGAACATAAAAATAAGTAAAATGTTAAATATTATATAACTTTAATAAACTAAATTGAATATTAAATTGTTAATCTTTTTGGTGACCGGTGTCTCAACATTTTACAATTGTTGGTCAAATACCTGCTTCATCTCATAATTTGGGTTATTACCCGAATTTTTCTCCGGGTATCCCAATCTTTACACAAATTTTTGATCGAATTTAGATCTGACGATTGTGGCGGATGTGATAGAACGTTTAAAACGTTTTATATACGCCTAAAGTGAGCCAAATGCTTTAAGTCATTATCGTACTAGAAAGGGAACGTGGCTGGTAAGATCCAATTTTTGGGGTTTTCTTTTGGTATGGTCAAATATTTTTTGTTCCATAATTTCTTCACTGAATACTAGCTCGCCCACTAATCCAGCGGAAAATATCTCTACACAATCACTCCTTAACGACCATGTATCACAGTTGCAGCATGTTGCGTTTTTTTAGCTAAGTATTTGATTTTTTTCTACATAGTTTGGCGGTCATCAGAGTGTAAGATTTTGAACTTGCTTTGATATAAAAATATCAGTTTGACCCCAAAAACATATCAGTTTTGTTTTTGATAAACGCTTCTTTTGGTTCCTATATCTACAATATAATTATGCCGTGAGCTTCTGACCATAATGGTTAAATAAATCATTTCTAAACAATTGTCTAATCTCAGTAGAGATCTGGGTTGAGATTATTTTCAGAAACACTTTGCCTTTTCTGATTATCTGGCTGCAATCACAGCTGCTTAATAACTTACACCGCCGCCGACATATACCCTTATACCATCACTCCAGCACCTGCATGTTTAACAGTTGCCTGTATATACTTCTTTAGTAAAACGTCGCCCTCCTGCCTCGATGTTAAAGCACGTCTGCCCGATTTGTAAACAAAAATTTACTTTCACCGAAGAAAATAACTATTTCCCAAAACTGTGTATCCTTGCTCATGTGCTTTTTTATAAAGAAAAATGGCTTCATTTGGTTCAACTTACTAATATGTGATTTTTTCTACAAAGAATTGGGCATTATCACCAGCACTATTTAGCGCTCCGCGTACAGCATGGGAATAAACAACCGCACCAGTGCTTTCCTTCACCATTGCAGCAATTTCTAATTGCGAAGTTTTGGTCGCTTTTTTAATCATGTTAGTCATTTGCCGCTTTTCACGAACAATAGTGCCGGCGGTTGGCCACTACTTTGTTGATATACACACTCTGGGTCGTCTTTAAGGCGAATTATTATATCAGTAATGGTGGTACGTGAACGATTTACTAATGAGCATATTTACCGAAAAGATTTATTTTGGTTGTAAGCATTTTAAATAATGTTTCTTTTTTCAATTATCATTTCATTCCCTTTTGATTAATCTTTAGTATCTACGCGGCATTAGCAAACTTTTTAAAGCAAGTGCCGTTGTTAAATTTGTACATACAGTCAAGAAAAAATCTACATACACCCTTTGATTTAAGGGTCTTTGAGAATTTGTGAAGGATATTAAAAACATTTATATATTAATATTTAAGGCATTAATATATAAGTTTATTTCTAACATAAAAAAGTAATTCTGCAATAAACACATTCAAGACTACTGACCATCGGCCACACGACTACGAAAGGCGTCGGCTACAAAAGTAGCCAAGTAATCAGCTACTGAACTACAAACAGCTACAAAAACTCTAAATAAATGTACATACGATTATTCTATTTTAGTGGTGCCACATACATTTTTTCGCGTTTTTAATGTTTACAGTCAAGGAAAAAGTCTACATACACCCTATGACCTAGAGGTAGCTAACAAAAAATAATTATTTTAAAATTTTATATATAAAAAAAAATTTACTTTTACTATACAGACGCTTCTTGCCTAATTCTGCGAGCGTAACATGAGCTCACCAAGAAATCTAAGGTTTATAATTGGGTTAAGTCACAAGAAAAGGCATTGCAGACACTAAAAGACCTACACTGGAGCATATTCCTATAAACGCACACTACTTTTTTTTAAAAAAAAGGTAAAAATTAAACAAGAAAATATTTAGGGGGCTATAAATTTGTGTATTAAATTAGTTAAGACTTCACTTAAAATATTGTTTACAAAAACAATTCAGTTGTACTTTAATTATTATTTTTTACTTAATTTTCGATATTAACAGCCATTTTTAAGGGTATTTTCCTATAAACGTACTTTAATGTTTGGGCCATTGTAGCATTATTAATAATGTGTGGATGATCCTTTGTTATGGATTGTTTCAAAAATACGGTCTGGCATTGATTCCACTAATTTTTTAAGCAGATCGGAATCAATTTCCTCCCAGACTTGTTTAATTCTTAGTTTCAGCTCTGTCACAGTCTTTATGCCTTCATTCTGGGCATTATTTGCATAAACTTTACGGGCCATGTATCCCCACAAGTTTTCCATTGGGTTTAAGTCCGGACTACAAGCCGGCCAGTCCAACAAAGGAATCCCATGTTCATTGAACCAAGATTTCGATTGCTTAGAAACATGGATTGCAGCATTATCTTGTTGGAAAATGCAATCTTCATCCATTTTTTTGTCCATAAAAGAGAGAAGAGCATCTTCCAACAGTTCGTTATAAATCGAACTATTCATTTTTGTCGGAACAAAACAAATTTTCGACTTGCCAACTGCAGAAAACGCTGCCCAAACAATAACACTGCCACCACCGAAATTACGTTTTGACATCCGAACATCTTTAGATCTCAAATCGTGCCAATAGCATGAGTATGAGTCTGGACCGTCTAAATTAAATTTTTTTTCGTCAGAGAAAATTACTTTTTTCCGCTCATCTGTCCATTTCATATATTTTCTTGCGAATTTTAGACGATTTTCTTTATGGTGTTTTTTTTAGCATTGGTTTACATTTCGGCTTTTTCCATTTTATGTTTTCATCGTTTCGTTAAATGTGTGCAACGTGTTTGGAAGTCACAGGAAGATTTAATTTATTCCTTATTTGTGTGGAATTCAATTTGTTGCGGGTTGCTTCTTGTTTTATTAGATTAAGTTGTCTTCTTGTTAGTTTTGTATTACCCTTTGTTGATTTGCGAACTCCATAATTTTGACCTTTCTTAAAGAAATTTCGCACCACACTTTCCGAACGACCGATTTTACGTCCAATTTCTCTATTAGAGCATCCTTGGTCATGAAAAAATGTAATTTGAATCTTTTCTTTATCGGACAAAAAAGTTCCCTTAGGCATCTTTAAAAGTGATGAAATTTATTGATTAAAATAGGAAAAGTTACAGTAAATTGAAATATTACTATTAGAAACGTACCTTTGGTTGAAAAAAAAACTAAAATTGATAATATTTTATTTTTGGTCACTTTTTTAAAAATAAATTTCGAGTGTGCGTTTATACGAATCATCCACTTAAAATAGCACCAAGAACATTTGATCGCATAATTAAGGCGAACAACAAAAATAAGAAAAAAAAATTGTTTACTTTTAAAAAGTACCGTTAAGTTGTCGCTCATTAAAATAGTTAAATTTTGCTTTTGGATGAGAACAACAAAGATATAACAAAAATACAGAAAAAAATGAAGTGCTTTTATAGGAATATGCACCAGTGTATTGTGTGCTGCACCGGTTTTGTCGTATCCAGTCCCTGGTGAAAAATTCATCCTTGATAGTGATGCCAGTGGATATGGTATTGCTGGTATACTTTCAGAGGTGGTCAATGCGACGAAGAAAGTCGTAGGCTACTATAGCGCACACTGACAAAGCCTGAACGAAATTATTGTATGACTTGACGTGAGCTACTGGCAGTACTGAAATGCATAAAGCTATATGGTCAACATTTTCTGCTAAGGACGTGTCATTCTGCACTGAGATGGCTGATACAATTTACTTTAGCATTGAACACCGAAATGGCATAAAGCACGGAAATGCTGATGCTTTCTCACGTCGGCCTTGTAATTTGGAATGCAAATATTATGTGAAAGCTGAGCGGAGAATCCATTATTGATATCCGGCAAACGCAAATAAAACATTGTAAACAAAGACTGGTCAGGAGCGCAAAGGAGTGTCCCAATATTGGCAAAGATTATATCAGCAAAAACAGAAGACAGACGGCCCACCAGCAATGAAATATCTGCAAAAGATCCTCTTACAAAAGCGTATTAGGCACAATGGGACAGTTTGAAGTTGATTAACGGGTGCTTATATTGCCATTGGGAAAGTGCAGATGGCAAAACTGCATCCAATTTTATAGTGGTGCCTTCCTCCAAAATGAAAGAAGTCCTAAATTAGTTCCATAATGGTGCACGCGGAGGACACCTAGGGGTGACAAAGACTTTGGAAAAAATATAGCAACATTTTTATTGGGTTGGATGTCAGCAAGCAGTGGTGGATTAGATAGCAAACTGTACCCAGTATATGCAGCTAAAGGTCCAGTAAGAAGAAACCGAGGTCAGAGGATAGCGATGGACGTAGCAAGCCCTTTTCCCGTCAGTAATGCCGGAAATCGTTGTGTTCTCGTCGTGATGGATTATTTTAACAAATGGCGAGAAGTGTATGCCATACCTAATCAAGAGGCGAATACAACAGCAAATGTTTTTTGTGAACAATTGGGTATGCCGCTATAAGGTTCCAATGGACTTACATTCCGACTAAGGTGGAAATTTCGAGTCTGCTATATTCAGCGAAATGTATGAGATATACGGTATTAAGAAGACTCGAGCGACGCCGCTTCACCCACAGTCTGATGGAATGGTAGAACGATTTAATCGAACCCTAGAGGAATAATTGCGAAAAGTAGTAAGCGAACATCAGAAGGATTGGGACGAACACCTACCGAGGTTTCTATTGGCGTACAGATCAGCTGTTCATGACTCAACATCTAGATCACCTACCTAGATTATTTTTAGGACTGAGCTAAAACTGGTGACTTAGAGTTGGGTGTTAGGCCTACCACAGAGATGAATACCACATATGCTGAAAAACAGGAAAGCCTCAATGGACTATACGAATTTGTGTGCTCACGAATTAAAATGGTCAGAGATAAAATGACAGCCAGATATGATCCTGCAGCGAATATGGAGGGCTTCCATGAGGGACAACTGGTTCTATTCTACAGCCCGCAGCGGAAGAAAAGATTATCTCCCAAGCTTCAAACTAACTAGGATGGACCTTATAAGGTAGTCAATAGGTTAAACGATGTGGTATATAGAATACAGAAGAACAATAGCCCGCGATCAAAAATGAGAGTGGTAAATCTAGAGCAACTTGCGAGCTATGGGAAGAGAGGTAAGTAGCTTATTCAGAACGAACAGGCTTGAACGGGAGGCGGTATTGCAAAAATGAAAATGCTAAATAGGAAATTTACCAGATCAGGGACTTATTGTGAGACTTTAGCCATAAAATTTATTGATTTGTGTAAAGGCTTGCCATTTCTGCCATAATTGTATGTATTAGTTGAGAGTACTGCCGTATGCATTTGTAACGGTGTTGCCCGTTCGATTCTTTTTTATGTATTATGGTTTTACACCATTTGAATTTACCAGGTAAATGGAATATTGGAGTCTTTACTGGAACATCCGGAACAAATAATGAAATGCTATAAAAGATGGCTCTTTGGGGTTGATGAGTTAGTTATCATTTGGCTGTCATAAAGTAAAGTCTGTTCAGGAGTAAATAAAAAGTGTTGTGTAAGCGAACCTGAATTTGCTGTATTAAGATAAATAGTAAGATAGTAAATAAAGCTGTATATCCACAATAAAAGTGGAGTTTATTTTACTTTAACGCAATTTAAACGAACTCAAACGTTTTAAAAACTGTTAAAACGTAACAATATTATATTTGTTGGACAAAGTGCAGTGTTTCGTTTTCTCCAAACTTTGGAATGACCTTCATTTCAGAAAATGTAATACTTACTTTCATCGGTAAATATATCACGACTAAAAAATACATATCCTTGTCTATATGTGCTTTAGCAAACTCAAGGCAAAGTTTACGATTTTTCGCTTAAATTACTGGCTTTTTGCGTGCTGTTCTGCTCTAAAACCCATTGCTATATAAAACGTTTTTTATTGTTCGTGGAGCATGTGAAACATGATTCGATGTTTTCCGCCAATTTTGGGGCATTTATTGTTGGAATCTGATAGACTAATTTCATAATACTGGTAACATGACGATTCGAAAGATTGTTGGATCTGCCAGATCGTAGCTTTTTTACGATACTTTTGTTGTTGTTATAATTATCAATGATCGTCTCTACAGTAGCACGACTAAATTTTGTTGTCTTAGCAATTTTTTGATATGATTTATTTTCCTTTTCGAGATTTACTACCATATTTTAAACTGAAATATGTGTCTCTTTTCGATTTGCTATTTTTGATGTTAAGAATTCATATAATATTTTTTCTTGTTATCACTTTATCCACTTCAACGTTTGCCATGCTTGTATATTTCAATAAATTTCTTTTTAATTTATATGACCAGCACCCAGGGGGTGGCCCCTACTCATGTAGTGCATTGTGTTGGTACTAGGAAAATAGGTTATTGGAAGGAGGACAGAGGAAGTAGTGTTTATGGACGTTAGATTTAAATTTACTCAAGTCGTAAGTCGCAGGAAATACTTTCGCTGGAAGATTATTCCACAACCGAACAGCGCGACCAAAGAACGAATTCTCCCTATAATGCGTTGTGCGATTTACTGGACAATCGACTACGAAGGATGCGCTCTACGAGAAATACGAGTACTACGTAAAACTATATGATTTTTGTGAATTAATTCCTTAATTTCATTAGAACACATTCCGTTATAGTACCGATAGAACAATGAAACACACGCCACATTTCTTCGGTGCTCCAATGAATCGATAGAGTTGGCTATCCTACCGTCATTGATGAGCATCTTCGCCCTCTCCTGTACGCGGTCGAGAAGCTCCAAAATAGATTTTGAAGCACCGGCCAATAAATGAGAGTTGTATTCCATTTTGGGTCGGATATAGGTTTTGTAAATAATATTAAGGAGATCAGATGGAGTGCAGTATTTCTTCCACCGTCTCAAAAAACCAAAGCACTTGAATGCTTCTTTGAACTTGAAATAAGTGATCGTTCCAGCGAACGTCACAGTGATTTCTCATGCCCAGAACATCAAGAGCATCTGATTCCTCAATATCCACATTACCCATTGATACAGATGACGGCACACCAACACGTCTGTGTGTTAAAAGAAAATATTGAGTCTTACGTGCACTAAAATCGACCCTGTTCGCACGACCTCACTCGGAGACCTTCACCAAGTCACTTGTGAGTGTGACGTTCATATTCATCCTTCTTCCCAACCTCCAAAAGGCTCGGTCTACGATCAAAAGAATATGAGTGACAAATGTTGCTGTCATCCGCAAAAGAGTAGATAGGATTAGAAGTGAGAAGAAGAAAGTCGTTAAGAAATATTAAAAAAAAAGAGTAGGAGAAAGAACAGAGCCTTGCGGTACCCCTGAGTTTACCCTGAACTCGTCGGATGAGACCCCATCTATAACCACTTTTATAGAGCGATCTCTGAGAAAAGTCGATATAAATCGAGAGAAGTGATTACCGACACCAAAAACATTAAGTTTCGAAATGAGAGCTTTGTGCCAAACTCTATCAAACGCCTTTGGAGAGTGCGGAACAAACTGCCATTGGACGGTAGTTTTCGGGGTTACTAGCCTCACCCTTTTTGGGGATTGGCGTGACATTAGCAACCATCAAGCAAGATGGAAAAATACCGGCGCGATACGACGCACTGAAAAGGTGAGCTAATGGACGCGCAAGCGCCGAAGGGCACTGCTTCAGAACCAGTGCTAGTATGCCATCCGGCCCAAAAGACTTGATAACGTTGAGATTTGCAAAGACCCTTTTTACAACACGGGCTCGAAAGAATATACTAGGCATAATTACTGATACTCTTTCAAGTTCGGGCAGTGGTTGAACGCTCTCCGGCAAGTGAGAATTACTTACAAACATTTCGGCCAAAAGGTTTGCCTTTTCAACCGGGTTCGTCAATGTGTGTTCATTCTTTAAAAGAGCAGTAACCGAACCAGCGTTGTTCCTCAGCCTTTTAACGAATGACCAATAGTTATTACTTCCCCGTGGAAAATAAGAACTTTAGCACGAAGGCGCTGCTCGTATAAAGCCTTTTCGCGTCTATGTACTGAGGCACATAAAGATCTCGCCTATTTGCGAAGCATATCAGTATGGGCACAATTGTTATTGCGCCAATTCCTGAACGCTTCCTCTCTGAACATGACTGCCATTTTACACGTCAGATTAAACCAAGATTTGTTTCTAGGTTTAATCAAAAGCTTTTTGAATGGGATGAAAATATCCATCCCATGGCATCAACGTTTGAGTCAATGAAACAAAGTTTCCAATTAAAATACCCAAAAAAATCGTTCAGCTCTGCCCAACGAGCGTCCTCGTAGTTAAAAACAGAGCATTCCGTAGCCATGGGTGGAACATCGCGAAAAGCGGTGGACGAGAATGAGGCAGAAACTGTGCAATGATCTGAATTTCCGAGAGGTACAAGAACCTCAACTACATACTTTTCAGGGTGTGTAGTGAGGAAAATGTCGAGGGTATTGTTCTGGTGCCCATTTACACACGATATATGTGTAGATTCATTCACTAATTGCGCAAGGTGGAGTTGTACGGCCTGAATGGCTTAACCAAGACGAATTATGAACATTGAAATCACCAGCAACAACAATTTCACTGTTCGGATAAGTCGAAAGGATACTCAATATTGAGTCGGAAAGAGAGTCGAAGCCAGATATGGTAACCTCTCTTCCCGCGTTTGGGCTTCTACACAAAAACCCGAAGTGAAAAAGATGTGCCCTGATTCTGAACTTAACCCATAGACAGTTAAATTCCACATCATACATGCCAAGAGGTTGCTGGCATTGGTACACAACTTCATTGCGAATGTACATAGCAAGACCCCTATGAAAATTAAAAAGGGACAGAAGGTGATACCCATAGATATGTAAATCCTGTGGATCAGCATTTTCAGAAACCTGGGTCTCACATAAGGCGAAAACATCCGGCCTATGTAGACAAATATGCGCATACACGGAAAAAAAGTTCGCCCGTAGCCAACGCACATTGCAGAAATCAATCCAAACGCGTCCTGCCATTACGTAAATTCAACCAAATAAAAGAAAAAATAAATATATAAATTAACCACGAGTAAACAAAAATCAAACAACCCCCCTCTGAATGCGTACGACATTCAGCCAGTGTTATACCTTCACTACTGAATAATCCAACTGCAATCCCTCCAAGTGGTTCGCACCCAAAGGTTTGGAAAGGAATAATGAGGGGAAGGGAAAGCACTATTGCCAATGGTAGGGCACATAATTAAATTCTCCCTTATGGATCAAACAGTCCTTCATTTTGCCAATGTTTAATCTTGCCCGTATTTGAATTGGTTATTGTCAAGTGTGTGTTTATTTTTTTATGCTAGTGTTTTGTTGTTTGTTTCATTCCAATAATTTTTTTTTTATTAATATTTTATTGTTTTCGTTCTTATTGATGATGTTGTATTTTCTTGTTTTATTTATTTATTTTAATATTGTTATTGTATGTTCGGTTAGGATTGTTGGTCATTTTTGGCTATGTTCCACAATTCTCTTTTGAGAAATTGTTTCGTTGAGTTTTTGTTGGTTGATAATTTTATGTTGTTGTTGTAAAAATATATTTTTCTTTTTAATTTTTATTATTAACTAATGTTTCGTCAAAATGTTTAATGATGTTTTCGTCGACTTTTGGTATACGTATATATATATACATATATGTTCTGTTATTGTTTTTTTATGTTCATTTTCGTGTACTTTTATTGTATATCATTGTTATATTTTATTTTGTAATATTGCACTCTTTAGATTTATTGACACAGAAACATCATGGACGGACAAGCGAAACACGTATTGACGGCACCGACGACAGATCACTAAACATTATTCAACAAACTTAACTATTATTTCGCTTTATTTCTTTTTAAAATTCTCTTTGATTTAGTAGTTGCACGTTGTATGTAGACTTTTTTCTTGCTAGTTATTATGTTTTTCCCTAATAACTTCCGAGTTACATTTTTTCATATTATATTTTTCTTCAAATAATCTTGAGTATAAATACCTTAAACATTGGTATAACAACTTTCTCTAATTTCACCACTAATTCTATAAAACTTCAAAATCTACATACACCCAGTGTGTAGACTTTTTCCCTTGACTGTATCATTCCCTAGATGAATTCATTCAAAAACAGTTTAGAGTGGTAAAATGGCTTTAATTTAATCAACCATTTCCATTGGAAAACATGCTGGCGTTACAGTGACGGTTATATTTGTTCACAAGAAATATGCACTATGAACGATAAATATTTGTTTTTGTTTATGAGACTAAGGAAAAATATTGTTGTTTATATTTAAATATATATATAACAAACAGTAGTTTCGAATCTGTCAATATTTATGTCATTCTAGTCTGTCACAAAATTCAGTATATTATCTCCACTGAACGCTATGAATCGATTTACGCTTAAGCAGCGTTGGACTTTATTGGAAATGTATATCCAAAACAAAAACAATTGGTCTGAAATTATAAAAAAATCAAAAAAAATCGTCTGCAAAATTACCGAATTTGTGGCTCAGGAAACTCAAACGTGATCTTACAGAAGACAGTGAACCCATTACGAATGACTGTGTGGCTAGTGAAACGGAGGTATTGATGTGAACGATGTTTGGTTTCAACAGGATGGTGCATCTTGCCACATATCCTATGCTACAATCGATTTATTGCGTCAAATTTTTAACGGCCGTTTAATTAGCGTTACAATTTTTTTTTTTTTTTAAATGAACATATATCCGCCGCACATGTGCACTTATCGCTGTTTTAGTGACAACTAAAAGCAAGAGTGGAGAAACGTTTTAAATTATTTGTCTGTGCCTTAAAAAAAAATTTTCGTACATTCATCATACATATGCATTCGTCGCTTCCTCATTGACGACCAAGAGCGAGAGCGTAAAAATACGTGTTAATTGATCGGGGACATAAGTCCCATGGAAAGCTTCGCATATATCAGTACTTTCATGGAGAGGTTTTCATTTTAAACACCACCAGGGGGAATCGGCAAGGTCATTTATATACATAGCAAATAAAATTGGACTTAAAATACATCCCTGTCTGATTTCAAGATTAACATGAAAAGAATTGGATAGAGAGTTACCAAAACTTAATCGACTGGTCGTATTTGTATACATATAACAAGTATTTTTATAATTTTTGATGACATTCCCATGGTAGCCAGTTTGTAGAATAGAGAGTTTCTTGGTGTTAAATTAAAAACGGAGGAAAATCAAAAAAAAAATGCATAAGTTTAAATGAACGATATTTACTAGGTTAAAAACGTTGTCATTAGTCAAGTATTGCTTTGTAAAACCAGCTTGGTATTTATTAAGAGTATTTTATTTATTTATCCAATCAGTAATGCGATTTAATATAATGCTGTTAAAAATTTTGCACGTTGTATCAATTAATGATAATCCTCGATAATACTGGTCTACAAAAACGCGTCTAAATAAAACTGTATGGAATATAATGCTTTTGATGCGCTGAATTCAAATCTGTTTTCAGTTTTTATCCATCGTAATAAATTAATATATATTTAATTAATAAAGATAATATATATGTATAATATATATATATATATATATATATATATATATATATATATATATATATATATATATATATATATATATATATATATATATATATATATATATATGTCGCCCTTTTGAAGATGGAAATTTTTTTAAAGAACTATGCTTATCCATAATGCATTTATTTGAAGAAGTAGGGGCAAAAATGTGGAATATTATAAATATAAATGCCCTTATCTCGTGAAACAGTGGCACGCCTGACTGATGATATTGTGTAATTTATGGAATGGGAAACGATAGAACGTATAAAAAATGCTAAATACTTGTCCGTGAGTTTTGATGAAAGTATAGACATATCCGATACTAGCCAAATATTATCTTCAAATGCCTAAGAGGAGGCCACGACGCACTTTCTCACAGAAAGCTAATAACGTTTCTAAAAGAAATAGGTGCAGACAATGGTGACGTGTTAATGTTTACGGAGGTTAGATGGCTAAGTCGAGGAAAATGTTTAGAGTGTCTTTTCAATCTTAGATCGGAGTTAGAGCATTTTTTCCAAACACAGGATTGTAGCAAAGATGCAGACATTTTAAATGTTTTAAAATGCCCTAATTTTCTCTACAACTTAGCCTTCCTTGCTGACATAACCCATCACATTAATTGTTTAAACCTTGTATTACAAGGCAAAGTTAAAAATATGAAAGAATTTATGCATGCAATAAATGAGTCTTCAAGAAAACTTTTTAGTTTGAAAAATCACTTTCAATGCCAAGATTTATCCAATTTTCCAAAAATTCTGATAATTTTTACACAATTTGGAAATGAAGAAAAATTAGAAAAAATAAATAAATTTACTTTTGGAAAACTTTCAAGGTATATTTGAAGATTTCTTGAGCTTGCAATGGATTATAAACATATTTTTAGTAATTCTTTAACGTGTTCGTTAGAATATCTAAACATAATATAGAAGAGGAGTTCACACTGATGAGACAAGACTTATTTATTTCAACGGAAATGGGCGTCAACTTTTGGAAAAATGTGTGCCCCAAAAATATCCGATTGTTAGGATGTTGTTTAATATTAATGTTAATGTTATTTAATATTAAGCCTTTTTAAAAAACAAATTCAGAAACAAGCTAACAGATAGCCATATTGAGACATTGCTAAAAAACAAATGCTATTTGAAGGAAATAGATATTGATAAGTCGATGGTTTGCCACATTGAATATTCTACTTTTCAAATCCATCAATTGATCATCAACATTTAAATTTTGACTGGAAGAAGAGGAACAGCATATTTAATGTAGATTTTGAAATAATTTTTTTTTAATTTTATTTATTTGGTCTATGGAAATTTAATTCCGTATAGAAAAAAGTTATATAGTTTAAGAAAAATACAAAATTTACAAAATGAAAATTATTAATTCAAATACATTGTAACTAATTTAAATACATTATTATTTTTCTTTTCAAAATTTCATTACTCTCAGAAAAATCACTTAAATGATATAGATTATTAAATTGTAAGCATATCTGACGAAAGGAGTCATTATTGGCATATACAGATGTGTGATATTTTATATTTATTAACTGGAGGTAGCGGGAAGGTCTAACTGGAACATTAAAAATAATTTTGTTTAGAAGAAAATCGGAATCAACATCACAATGTATTAAATTGAATAAAAATAAAACACTTACATTATTGTCCGACTTTTCAAAGTAGTTAGCTTAATTAGAGCGAGTTTGCTTTCATATGAAGGAATTACAAATGAGTTCCATCCAAGTCCTCTCAGCATAATTCTTGTTCCAGTGTACTCTATTTACAGTATGAGTGGCTTGGCATTCATTGCATGACAAAATTTCAATTTTGTTTTTAAGGTCGTGTGATCACAGTACAGTTTTTTTGCAATTTCAAATTTGTCACCAAACGATAGAAAATTATGAGAACATATACAATATGAACATCACCAATAATCCTTCCATTCAAAAAAATACCCCCAATGTTTTCAACAAGATCCATTAGTTTTCTTCCCTGAGTGTTAGTAATTTTATTCTTGGAGCATCTAATTTTGTTTATGTGAGTTTAATAAGTTCGGGTCTAATATATTGGTAGGTTTTTACCTTTTTAAAAATGTGTTTTAATGAGTTCGTAGATTGTAGTTAAAATAAAATAAATGTTGTGTTTGGTTTTAATTAAAAACATCTTTTACTCAACAAAGTTTTGTGTACCACTGCTTGTAATCTATTTACAGGGAATAACAATTTTTATTCTTAATTACTCTGTCTGTTTACAACTTTGTAAACAACAACGATTACTCGACAGATCTTTCTTCCTAAAGATCTTCCAACCCGATCGTAGCTATAACTTAGGTTCGATCACAACTTTTTCAACCAGAGGTTATCCACACTTTGGTTTTTTACTTCACGACTCACTTTACTCCTTATAAACTCTCTTCAGACAAACTGCACTCGCTGAGTTTACCTTACTTAAACTGGTCGTTGTTCGCATCGATGTACCCTTTATATGGCTGAGTAAACAATACATCGGAAGCTCTCGAACCACTCGATATTTCAGGTGGATTCAATTTCTTTCTTTTAATTTCTTTTTAGTTCTTTTGTAGCCATGCGTATGTAAACATCTACCTCTTTCATCTTTTAGTATTTGTTGTTGCTTGTTTATTGTCTGTTACTTGTTTTCTTTGCTGTTAGTTTGTGGTTGCCGCGCTGTGTTGTTTCTATTTACTTTATCTCTGCTAATAATGCTTGTTGTTGTCGATTCTGGCTATTTGTAAACATCATGTATAGTTGTTCTTGCAGCTCATGTTTATTTATTTTAGCGAAGTAATAAACGCAGAGGTTCCCAATATTATTTTCGTAACAATATGCTGACACAGACCAGTGCGATAGTTCAAGTCAATAATAATAAAGTAATATGCAAAAATCAATTACATAAAAAGTTAATAAAATCTTCAAACTCAGTATCCCAGTTAGTACAATTGATGTAGGGTGAAATAAAATGGAAAGTATTATTATTTATGTTACATTATGAACAGCGATATTAGTATATTTTGAATTAAATTTTTTTTTTTTAATATTTCCTTTTTAAATCCGTTTAAATTTTCACCTTTAGCCCGTCCAGTGTTATAAGTCCAGAGTAAATAATAATTCAATAAAGATTAGAAAATACATTTTGTTTGTTTGCAAGAACATGAGATTCAAATAATAAGAATAGGTATATTAAATTTAAAAAAGTGGAAAAGGTTCCAAAGTTTATACTGTTAGCAACGTTATCGAAACAATATTACAAAAAGTAGATTGCTATTGAACATTTACTTCACTTACAGCAACGCTGTTCTTGACGGTGACCTCAATACTGTAGTTGGATTTAGTAAAATAATAAATAATATTTCTTATAAATCCGGCATTTACGATCAATTTGTTCTTTACGTGATGACAACATTCTAACTTAATTTTTCAGTCTAAGATTAATAGAAACAATATATAGTAATAATACATGCAGCTGTGTGGATTGGAGATGAAGTATCTAAATTCTTTGAAGCAAATTCTGATGTGAAGCAAAAGTCTTTAATCTCTCCATTACTTTTTGCTCTATACATAAATAAATTTACGTGAATGCTTGGAGGGTGGACTAATGGTAGAAAATTTAAGCTTTCTCATCTTCATGTGCCATGTCCGTTTAGAACGTTGGCTATCATAATTCAATCTTCACCTTATCTGGAGCTGCTCTAAAAAGTAAGAACAGCGTATAATTCAGTTATCTCTCTCATATCACTTATGTGTCACCATAACTCAATACAGCAACTCTCAGTTTAGCCAATTTTCTCTTACCAATTTGCTAAAATTCAAATTCCAAACGGAATATGCTCGTATGCAGCTTGAGTTCTATATATCTGCGCACGTGTGAAAAAGATGAAATCTATCCACAGAAAAATCAGTGTCAATGGACAACAGAAAAAAATTTATTAATTTTTTATAGCACTTTTGTTTTTTCGCGGTTTTGTTAACAAACACTGAATTACGACACCGTAAATTTAATTGTTCCAAAATAATGGATTATTATTAGTGTCTTTTTTGATGAAGCCTGCTTTTATCAACTCAAATAGTAAAATCACTTACCTTTCAATAATCCAGTGAAGCACAACGCATATAAAGAGGGCAGCGAGAAACATCATTACCATGTCGGAAAATAAGTAGCTAACTACAACTTAAAGTGAGCTTTTATTTACTAACTTTAGGCTATCTACTACTCAATGATTAACAGAAAAGTGCATCCAAGAAACCGTCAAAATATAATAAAGCTGCGTATATACACATACTTTTTTATTTTATCTACACTACCTAAGACCCGACGAGCCTCGCTGCCCCATCCTAATTATTATCCTAAACGTTTAGTTAAATTTTTCCCACCTTTTGTCCCTTTCCGGTCGAAATGCAAACACTTGAGATAGCATATAGTTCCTTCCAGAAAGACACTGGAGAATATACTTAATTCCTCAATTCAAATTAATTTGAAATTTTTCTAGCTCAAAATTCGCTTCAATCAGCTTCATGCGGCTGTCGGTTACTGTATTCGACTAGCTGTTGACGCCCTCAACTCCAATAACAGCTTTAGCTACGTTCAGACTTGTCAAATAATTGAACAAAAAACTGACACACTATTTTAGAGAACCATTTTATGGAAACATTTATGGTTTGAACAAAAAATATTTAGATTTTTAAATTACTTAATTTAAAAACATAAATAATAAAAGAATAAATATCTCAATAAGTATTTTATTAAAGTATTATAATACCTGAGATCATGTGCATATACTTATGTGAATTAAATATTAATAATTAAATAATAAATCGTTTTATTTTGAAACATAAATATAGCAGCTAACTGAACAATAGTTAGCTTGCAGCTAGCTAAAATAAATTAGTTTTTACCTAACATGCAAACAACTAACTTTTAGCTGATTTAAATAAAAGTAACTTACAGTCAATTAGAAAAAACTTACTTATTACCAACGGAAAAGTGGTTAGTTTACAACTAGCTACAAAAAGTCAACTAAAAGCTAACGTTTAAAAAGTCAACTTTAAGTTAGCTGGAGTTAAGTTGCCCAACTCGGCAATTGACTACCGCCTAGGACATGTAATGTTAAAATAGTTAGTTGCTGCCATTGAAAAGTAATCGAAGTATGTCGCTCTGCTTTTAAAAATTGTTTGTTTGTATTGTTGTTTACCTATTTAGTTTTTCTCTTCAACACAACCAGCAAAAATTCGGTAACACTACTACACAACATATTTCTCTTTATGATCACCCTTGGTCTCCTTCAATTCACATCTATTCCACAACTAAACAAAATTTGTTAATTTACTTATTATCTTGTTATTATGTGCTCATTTTCGTTCGGTTATATACATATATGCTGTAGATAATTCTAAGTCAGATAAGCTCAAAAGAGCATATCTATTCAACTGTGGTTTAGGCGCAAGCTTAAGTTTTAGAAACATGTTGAAAAAAGAAAAATACAGACAAAAATAACATAAATACAACTTGGAAGAGTTAGCGGCTAAGCCAAAAATAAATTTAGCAATGAAATGGAATGTGTACCTGGCAGTGTGCCGAGCAATTCAATCATATTCGTTGACCACTCGACAGACGTTTTTATTTAAAGATGTCGTTAGTTTATTTTAAATTTTTTCTTTTTTTTGCTTAAATTAAAATAAGTGGAATAAATAATGTGATATACATGTAAAAAAATGTTTAAATAAAGGAAAGCTTACAATTAAAAAATGTTTTTTATCACTTAAGGACTTGGTTAAATTGATGCTTGGTGTTATTTCACTGAACTGCCTAATTAAGACAGAATGATTCCAAATGTTGATGCATTCAAAAAGTAAATGGCGTCAATCTCTAAATGGTAGAAATCTCTTTCGAACACCTGTGAATATTGTCTTAAGATAGCAAGCTTTTCCCAACAAGTTTGAAAAGGAAAAAAGTTAACATAATTTAAATAAAATTTCGTATCGTTTCGTTAGATTTGCTTAAAATGTGCCGTTTAAACGTAACAATCCAAGGGAAAAAGAGCTTAAGCTATTGTATAAAAGTGATGAAAATTTAAAAATTAATTTACCTTACCGTGAGTTACTCGTAAACCTGTGAAGAGGCTTAAAAGAAATTCAAGACGAGTGCGTTACTATTTATGAGGATAACAAAGGATGTACTGGTATGGCGACTACGTCGTACAGAGAATAATTTCACATTAATTTTGAGCCTCGCTAAAAGAAATAATTAATCCAATGACATTTATGTAAAAATCAGTTAAAACCCTGGCAATAAAATAATAAAAACTTCCTGAAATGCTAGTGTACATATGTAAATTTTGTGACAAATAACCTTTTAAAATTTACCTGCAGTAACATGTTATTGCAAATTCTTAATTATTAAAATTTAAAAAAATAGCCTTAAAATAGCCGGAATAAAATGTTATTTTAAAAATCATCTGAAAAAAAATTCCATTATATACATATACACTAAATGTGTGCAATTTTTGAAAAATCAATGATCAGTCTAGGTAGGTTATGGCAACGGTTACGTTGAAATTATATAAGGTTATGTTGTTTGTCCGTCTGATTGCTTTTATGCGTTCAAATGCTGTAGAATGTTTTTCTTCCGCAGCAAAGGCTTATTAAAAAGAATAATCCAAGGTGTCGTTAAATTTAATCTTATTGCAAAAAAACATGCTGCAAAACGCATTAAAAAATAATATATTTATAATTATGTCTAAATATTAAATTTTTATAATTGAAAACGTCCATAAAGCGAAATATTTGAAGATTAAAATTTTCAACAAAAAATTATAATAATTTACGTTAAATCAACTCAGTACTGAGCTACTGAACTAAGTGAACGAACTAGTTCATTTAAATGAGCTGAACTAAAAAGAGTGATAACTGAAAAGAGTAAAGAGCCGAAGTCTAAAAAGAACTAAATAGAAAGTAAAAGAAGTGGAGTCTACCTGAACAACCGAGAGGTTCGAGAACTTTCGAAGTGTTGTTTACTCAGCCCTATAAAAAGCACATCGAGGCGAACAACAATCAGTTTCTGTGTCATAAATTCAGCAACTACAGTTTTTTTACAGTAAACTCAGCGAGAGCGGTTTATGTGAAGAGAGTTTGTTGCTTCGAACTCTGTGTGAAGAGAGTTTATAAGGAGTAAACTCGTGAAGTGAATCGTGAAGTAAAAAACCAGTTTAGTTGGAGCTAACTCAGTAAGGAGTTAGCTTCTCTGGATAAAAAGGTTGCGATCGAACCTAAGTTATAATTACGATTGGGTTGGAAGATCTTTAGGTAGAAAGATCTGTCGAGTAATTGTTGTTGTTTACAAAGTTGTAAACAGACGGAGTAAATGCGAACAGAAAATTGTTATTGCTTGTAAAAAGGTTACAAGCAGTGGTGCAGAAGATTGTGTTGAATAAAGGATTTGTAATTAAAACTTTACACAAGATTTATTTTATTTTAACTACAATCTACGAACTCATAAATACACGTTTTTAAACAGGTAAAAACGTAATAATATTTTTAAAGTAGTGATATATTTTTGGTATATATTTAAGCATTTTTTAAGGAATAAAAATGAATGAATTTGTATGTTAATTATAAATGAGTTTAAATGATTTGCTAGGTCATATTTAGTGCTGCATGACAACGTGCGTTGGCAAACTAAACATGTATGTTTGCCAAAAACCCTTAATTAAACATTTCGCTGAGTGTTCTTTTGAGAGACTGGTAGTTTGTTGTTATTTTGTTCAATGTGTGAGCACATGTAGGTGTGAGTGAAAAAGAATCAATTTGCGCCACGTAGTGCTTTTGACAAGCCCTGTTTTAAAGAAACCAGAATACAAAAATAGAAAATTATCAGCATATACCCGATACGCGTGTTCATTCGTCGCTATTTCAGTGACGTATAAAAGCAAGAGCGTAGGAATATATGTGAATTGAGAAGGAACAAAGTCTTTTGAAATTTATAGCAATGTTCTATGCTCTCTTAAGCAAAATAAAATTTGTTTGTTCGAAAATTCCTCGCTAATAGCGAACAATCGCTTATTGCGGATCCCAGGTCAAGCGGGTACGTGCATATATAGATTTATTTATTTGGTAATCATTTAGTTTAATACATTGGATAATAAAAGTATTTGTGTTTTTGATTACTTGGGTATTAACATGATATTATTTATTATTTATCCTTCTGTATATGCGATAATATTTCTTTTATTCTTGAGTCATTTAAGCAATTTTATTTGAAGTTTATTCGTACTTTTTATTTTATTTGTTTGTTCACATATTTACATACATACGTATATATTTTCAAGAATATATTTGTCTATTATATGAGTATATATATGAAATATATATTTGTATATTTGTTTTTTTTTATATACATTGTATTACGAATATAAATAAATAAAATGAAATATATGTAAATATTTTATTTAGCTTTAAACGAAATTCCCGGACACTTGATTATAGTGCCCTGGAGAACTGCAATAATAAAAAGGCGTGTAATTAAATTATGCAATCAAACAAGCGTTAAATATTTCTTATTTGGCTGCCTTTGTTGTGACTTTAGGAATAATAAATACATTTTTGTACCTTTTTTCATTTTATTTTGTTAAATCGAAAAGGCACAGACCACAAACCAACCCAAAACATCCCTTTCCACCCACTAAATGGCTTTGAACTACAACCCTCTGAAGATTTAATTCAATTTTACTTATTTTTATTCTTTTTTGCAGCTCATGTCTTTTGTTTACTTCAGCAAATTCTTCGTTTAGCAAAGGCATGTTTTTTTGCAAGGGAAAGTAAAAAAATGAAAAAGTAAAGTAAAATCATGATTTAATCAGATTACAACATCATAAACAAGTCATTGGTAGTATTTACAGAAATTTCACCGGAGGAATAGATACCGACAGCAACCCTCGTATAAATAGTTGCTACAACTTTAAAAGAAATACATCAACGATTATTATTCCAGTCATATTTGAACAAAAGAATTTGTTTAGCTGTATGATGTATTTTTAGTAGTGGTTTAACACATTAGTATTTCATTGATTTTTAAAATACAAGAAAAGCCCTATTAAATATCTGAAATTTCAGAAAACTGTAAAAGTAAATGAATTATTCCAAATTTATTACTTGTATAAATACCACGGATACTCTGGCAATTATACGAGTTTTTCTTTCTTATTTATCCGCTCAGACATTTTCGTAGTAGACGTTAACTTTTGTCGATTAGGTAATATGAAAAAGTAATAATTACTATTTCTAATTGAAAATTGGCAAAACTTTCGATGATAGTGAAGCTACGGTCACATTTGTCAAATATTTGACGAAAAAAAAGCAACCACTATTTTATAAAGATATTTTATGAAAACATTTTCTTTTATGTCAGCGTTTCATGAAAAATTATTTAAAGACAGATAATATTGTTTTACCGAGAAATATTTTAATTTTTAAATTACTTAATTTAAAAAAATAAATAATAAAAGAATAAATATTTCTGTAAAATAGTGATCACTTTTGCTTAAATTTCTCTCTAATTTACTTTAAAAAATTTTTTTTCGTCAACAACGCGCACTTTGCGCACTTTGTTTACTTGTGGCCCACAAATCGTTCGAGCGGTCTCCTGGGCCAGTGCGAAGACCAAGGTCTGGACAAAGGTTGTCTTCTGCGCAGAACATACCGTGAGTTTAATATCAGGGTCGCGTATGCCGTTAACATATGCTTCGGTCTTAAAATTATCTATCAGCAGGTAATTTCCTCTTGGGTAGGTAAGCTGCATTAGCCTCTTGACCTCCACTGCAAAGCCTTGAAGCGACTCATTAGCCTTTTGCATTCGGCACCTTAACTCCATACGGTACAACTCTCGTTTGTGTTCGTCTCCAAATTTACGCTGCAGCGCCGCCATTAAGTCATTGTAGTTTTTTTTTTGCAGCTGGCTGGTGTGGTTTTTCTGCTGCAGCACCTTTTCACGCCAAAATTAGCTCTCTTTATTGTCCCATCCGTTTCTACTGGCCACTTTCTCGAATTGGAATTTAAATACAGATAGGGTGAGCTACCATCAAAGACAGGTGTTTTTATTCTGCTGGAAGCTTCTGGTATAACACGTACTGATTCCGGACGTTGGCACTGTATACTGTTGATTTTCCCTTCAATTATAACAAATTTTTCGTCGACAGTGTTTTCTAAATTTAATTCTCTTGCCTCAGTGCCATCAACTCTTATACTGACAGTCTCATATATTTCTCGATGCTTTTCGGTTGTTGCACTAGACGCTTCTTCCATTTATTTTCCATTTTTGCTATAAGGCTCTTGTTATTAACTCTAGAAGTCTCTTGTGCCTCAGCAACAATACTAATTTTTTCATTACCAGCTCTAGAAGATTAACATACATGGGCCAACAGCCTTTAGTTATCAGCTTTAGAAGTTTGCCGTACCTTATTAGAAGTTTCACCGAATTTCTTTTCAATACTGGCTACAAAGTTCTGATTCTGAACTTGCATTTGTTTCATCATGGCAGCTAGCATTGTATTTATATCCAACTTGCTGTAGTTTCTGCGGCACTTATTTCAGTTACGATTTAACATTTTCAAAACGTTTGAGTTCTTTTAAATTGCGTTAAACAAACTCCAACTTATTTATCTTCCACTTAATACTAGCTTAATACACAAACACATTTATTTACCCCTAAACTAGACTTTACTTTAAGACTGCTAAACGATAACTGAATTTACTTATGTATAAGGCGCCGCCTTTTATAAACAATTTACATTACTTCCGAATGTTCGTATTCTTCCTACAGCGTTCGAATTATTTCCGTTAATTTCAAATTTAACACCCAAAGATGGTCGAATTGGCAATGCTTCCAAATACACAATCAAGTACGGCATTACCAGGGTGACACATTAACAACAGTGACACAGCCAAGTAGATCAAAACCCCACAAAACTTTTTAAAGGCACTGATGTGGTGTATTGGTTTTTAAAGCATTGTTTATTTTCGTAACAATATTTTATTGACATATACGAGTAATGACTACAAAACAAATAAATTTATAAAATAACTAGTAAACTGAAATAGATTAATTTTCAGGAACAAAACTATAGTAAAAAATATTAAAAACTCAGGTTTTTGTAGGACAAGCCTGCAGGCACATACATCGTTATAAAAGCGAATAACTGTTTAGAAGCTTGAGCTTAATTTTGTTGGCAATCGATTTTGTTCTATAACTAACTTTAGCCTATTTGGCATAGAATTTGTTATGTAAGTTATTTTTCGATATATGTAGTATTGGGCTTTCTCCACACTTTAGAATGTCCATCAGGTCGAATAATAATAAACTTATGAAAAGAACACCTGATCACGGAAGCTAGAAGTTTCATCATAATTAATTAATTTAATTTTGTTGGCAATCGATTTTGTTCTATAACTAACTTTAGCCTATTTGGCATAGAATTTGTTATGTAAGTTATTTTTCGATATATGTAGTATTGGGCTTCCTCCACACTTTAGAATGTCCATCAGGTCGAATAATAATAAACTTATGAAAAGAACACCTGATCACGGAAGCTAGAAGTTTCATTATAAAATTGTCAATAAAATATTTATTGTTTTGGAATATGTAAAAATTTAAATTTTGTACATGACTGTATGTATATTCTCGAATTATATATAAAAAAAAATTTTACCAGAAACATATAATATTGTTACGAAAATGAATTCACTTAAAAAGTACTATCAACTACTGTGGAAGCTATTTGATCAGTAGGTGTCATGCTACAAGAATAATTATGAATAAATTTTCAATTATCTATTCTACGATAGTATCTATTTGAACTGCGCTACCAATACAACTATGTGTCAGATATGTACTAACTCCTTTAATTTAAATTAACTGCAACTGAATAGTAGGTTGTAGAATGTACTAGAGCATTCGAAACTAAAAGTAATTAGGTTTACATATAAGGAACGCTGCTTTGCCTACGTCAGTCAGTAATAGAGGTAGTATAATAATGTGGTGGTATATGTCTATGGATGGGATAGGTAAATGCGCTATTTTTCACCAAGGTGTATACAAAAGATAGGAAATTAGGAGCAAAAATGTGTCAGACGTCACCTTCGAGCAATATAACGATTCTAAACACACGTTCCATGTTGCTCAGATTTGCCTTCGGAGCTACAGATACAAAGTATTCGACCAGCCTCCCTAATCTCTGGATATAAACCCAATTGAACATGTATGGGTTGGAGTTATGCATGCGATTTAAAATGCTATAGATGATCACCGAAATTACGAGGACTAATGGCAAAAAGAGTACACTGCTTGGCAAAAAATTAGCAAAGACTTCTGCAAAAACAGCAAAACATATATAATGATTGTGTTTTACAATCAACTAATTGATCACACGTCTTTTTTTGAATTTTTTAGTTTTATAGGCAACTTACTATAACAACAAATTACAATTACAGATTACAAAAAAAAAATATTATTTCGTTTTGAAAACATTTGATCAAAAAGTTGACACACATATGTACGTGTGTATGTAAGTTAAACAAGCATTGCCCAATTATCTCAAATTTAATGTGTCGAAACTGTTTCTGTGAAATCTTTAATAAACAAACTAGTTCTTGTGAGTTGGTAATGTTGCTACCTGCTGCCGCAAGGCGATTATATTGGCGTTTCACCATAAATTTATATAGATTACCGTTCTACCTCCATTAAAATTAAGTACGTAGTAGTTTATTCCACGTTATTCGAAACATCAGTGTAATAATGGTTTTATGTTTATTTAATAAATCAAATAATTTATTTAGGTATCGACATTGAATATGTCAGTAATATATTATCACAAAACTTAAAATGTAACAATTTAGATGCTGTTGTTACATAATTTACAGTTTGTAATTGCAACACATACGAGTATTGTCGCATCACCCTAGTGAAATACATACTCATATAAACACATACACACGTGTAAAAACTTTTAAACATGTCAACAATTAAAATGCGATACTTTTGCGGTGGGCGTGAGCATTCGCTTTGTCGTATTTCTGTTTTTATTGTTGCTGCGTAGCAAGTTGTCATGTCTATAATTTAGTTTGACATGTTTGTCAACATTTTTGTAATGATTTCATTGTGCACCAAATAAAAAATAAGATTTAAATAAAAATCCATTTATGACATAAAAATGTACGAAATTTGTCGGCACTACCCACATTTAATTTTTTCATTTTCGTTATTATTTGTGTTTTTGTTGGTGGTATTGTTTTTTCTTATGATTTTTTATAAAACATTTATACTAACAGGCAGTTATTATTCACACCACAACCCGCAACCGGAGCCCTTTTTTAAAAATATTTTGTAATGGTTTTTTATATTTGAATTTGCACACAAATAAAAATAATATTTATAAGACTATGCAAGGGTGTTTGAACATGAAAATCTTTGTTTGAACAACAACACTATTAATAATAGTTTGAAATATGAGTTTATTTCATACAAGGTGCTGCAGCGTTGTGACCTCAGTTCTTCTTAAACTTATTTAACTGTTTTTTTAATATAAATGTACGTAGATACTTATCATTTCATATAGAAAACAGCAAATAGCAATATGTGGTCTGTTATCTGTTTGTAATCACTTATGAATGATTTCCGTAAGCTGCATTCAACAAAGTGTGAGCGCGGACTTAGGGATTCTATAAATTTTTCGTATTTCCATGCTTGATTTCAAAAGTCGTATATTTAAAAATATATGCATACTTTTGTATATATTAAATATATAAATTCAAGCATGTAAATAGGCAAAATTTTTAAATCCCTAAGTCAGCTTTCATACTTGGTTGATATTTACATACATATGTTCATATTTACAACAAAATAAATGCAAACGCACTAGTATTACAGTTCTATATATTTAATTATATTAATATTAACTTATGTATAAAAATATATTTGTTTGTTTGTGGTTAAATAAAAAAGAATAGATGAGCAGCAGTCTTCACCAATCAATATGGAAAACCATAGGAAAACTGCCTAACATATATATATTGTCGCGGATATGCAAATTTTATGTTGAAGAATTTTTGAGTAAAGTTGTTTTGAGCTATGAAAGTATGAGTATTATAAGTGTGACGCAAACAAAAAGTTAAAAAACGAGGAATTTCGACATAAAATTTTGACACCCACGATAGAGCATGCATGTATGTATGTAGGTAGTTGGCATTTAAGTTTTGTTGAAACAATTATGGACCATTTCACATATTCCAACCCAATCGAATATGAATCGAGGCAACCTGTTAATAAAATAAGTGATTTTTAAAGCTGGTACTTCCAATTAGGCAATAACCAAAAGCATGCAGTAAGCATTTTAAAGAATTGGTTATTATAAAACATTCCCAAACGCCTTATTAGACACTTGACGTAAGCCCCACAGACAATTTATTTGATAAATTGGATCACCTAGTACAAAAAAAATGCAATTAAAAACAAAGAACGACTGCTTTTGCTAAAGGATATTATAGTAATTCCAGTGAAACTACAATAAAAAAAATTTATTTAAAGTGAATAGCAAATTTAATGAATACATATGGCTCTATAAAATATAAATTAACAATAAAACAATTTTTAACATTTTTTTGAAGATAAATAGTTACTTAACACTTTTCTGTGTGCAGAAAATTGAATTTCTTAATTTTTTTTTAAGTAAAAGGATATATTTTACAAAAGCTGATATATTTTTGTTTTATTTTTCGAGTAGGTTTATATTAGAAAATCCTAACCTTATAGTTCTGTATATTCAAATTAATATGAATACGACCTTAATCAAAAAGTTTCCGGAATAACCCCCGTGTGGCGATCCCGTCGTTCCGCTTTGAGTCTTTTTTTTTGTAAAGCTAGTACATCTGTTGTTAATATTCCAGCTAAAGCTTAGCGTCATAGCTTGGCATTTGAAAAGCTACGTAGGCAAGAGTACATCTATCTCTATGTGTGTTAGCGATTTTTGACAATTTTCAAAACTATCACCGAATAAAAATAATCTTACAAACTTAAAATAGAAACTTCTGAATAGATGCCTACTTTCTCAATTTGCTCGAATCGGAGCTGGAAGAATTGACTCCAAATGAAGAATTAATTACAAAATATTGAATAAGTATTTTTAAAAAGTGATAAAAATTATCAAAAGTTTTTGTAAAAGTAATTTCTATATTTGATATGTCTAATATTTGAATGTATCTGCAAATAAGTTTTTAATTTTAACATTGATTTATAATTTAAGTATGTATAATAACTTATATTTTAGTTTAATGTATTTCATTAGCTGTTAGAATTTTTTTTATTTGTTTTTGTTTTATTTTTAATTGAAATAAATCTTATTTTTTGTTCACAAAAACCTTGACCCTATTTTACTTTAAAATACCCTTTCTTTCCCCTTTTTTTCTTAAATACCCTTTCATGACACTTTTTCGAAATTATCAACTGTAACCCTGTATGTATGTTTCAGCTTATTCTCTTTCTTAGAGCTTATTCTCTTTATTATGTGTATGTGTCATCGATGCCCAAATTGTTGTTTGTTCTTTTTCGTGCGTTTCCATTAACATAATAATAGAAGTCAATAAGAAAACGAGTTTTATTTAAGCAGATATTACTGTAGGGTAAAAACTTGTTTTATTGTTGCATAAATAAAAATTAATCGACTCGCATCGAAGTGATGATTCCTTATAAATAACATTAAGAATAATAAATTATATGTATACATAACATACATTACATAAAACTAATAATGCCGTTTATTTCTGAAAGTATTTCATTTAGGAAAAAAGTATTTCTGTAATTTATTTATATCTATATGCACTTAGATTTGCATAATAAATATACTACACTATCTCAACGTTTTTTTCAATAATCAACAAGAACAGTCGAGGTCTTCAAATAAAGGAGTTCAAAACAAAAGCAACAATTAATATTTCGTTGATAAACCTTTATTTTTTATAACTTTGTCATATCTGCGCGGCCTGGAGTCAATAATGTTATTAAGTACGAGATTTTTATTACTCTTAAAAGCCTTAAGTTCGATCATTGTGCCGGCGAATTAAGGACTTCAACCTTATTCTCTTCAATGAACTCTCTGACTAACCTTGATGTGTGCTTCGGGCCATTATCGCGTCGAAATACCCATTGTAGTGGCATATTCCACTCAGCATATGGAATCATTTTCGTTTCTAAAAAGTTTTTGTGCAAGAAATCGAACCATTATGCCATCCATTTTGTGAAAGGGCCCTACTTCATTTGCAGAAAAGTAAGCCCGCATCATTATCTTGGCCCTCTCATGCTTAAAATAATTTGTACAATTGCGTGGATCAAGCCTTGTACTAGGTATACTCCTATACTACTTCTGACTATACTAGTTATTAAATTGGATTTTGATTCGTCCATGTATTTCAAAGAAAAGCTTTACAAACTTGGATTAAATTTTGCTTGTGTTTTTTCTTACATATGAAGACATTAAATAAAATAATTCTTATCGAGTTAACTTTCTCAGGACTGTTATAAAAAAAATAATTATAAGATAAAGATAAATTTTAACCGTTTAACCGTTATGTCTTTGCCTGAAAGAGTTTATTGCACATATTTTCCAAAATAAAATAAATTTGTTGCAGTAACATTTCTAAAAGGCGTGAAAATTAAATATTTTTGATTTTTTTTCAAAAAATCATTTTGAAAATTCACACAATAATATCTTATTTTATTTACCTAATAATTAATTTTTTCACTGTTCATTTTCCTAATAATAATTTTTTTCACGGAATGGAACATCATATGTATGTATATACCATATATGTATATTTAAGAGCGGCTTTCTATGATAGGTTATTATTCCTTTGTTTGTCCACGTACACGTCACAATTTTATGACAGATGCGTTATTTGTAAATATAAAATCGGTGTTTCGGGACTCATACAACATAATTTAGAATATTTCTGAATATGAAAATATTTATGAGTCCTTGGGTATTTGTAGTACTTGTTGTTTGAGAATTTTCAGGAAACTGCAGGTAAAGATTGAGAAAATATTGTTAATAATTTACTGAAGAAATTCTTAAGCATGGGTGTAAAAATTTCCCCAATATTAGTTTCTCACTTTCCCATTTAAAATTTGTAATTTAACCGTGAAAATATGAGTGACGAGTATGGTGAGCAAATTCACAAAGATTTAAAATAATTTAAGCGAGTTGTTGGGATCATCATATTGTTACGTTTTAACCTTTCTAAAACGTTTGAGTTCTTTTTAATTACTTCAAAATAAAATAAAACCACGTTGTTTTATAGTTTTTATTTCCTCACTTAATTTTTCTACAGCTTAACTTAATACAACAACTTAATATTCGTTTATACAACACTTTTATTTACACTTTACTTTATGGCATTCAAATAGCAACAGCTTGACGTAGGTAAAGCAGCCCCCTTATATACCTAATTACCTACAGCTTGGAAAGTTCCAGAAATGCCTCAAACACTCTCATATCATCTCTTTTATATCCGTTAATTCAAATGTAACTCACAAAAATGGTCAAATTGGTAGTACTGCCAAATACAAAAATAAGTACGGCATTGATGGGGTGACACATAATTACAAAATATACCAAAATTCCACAATACAGAAATTATTCCGTCAATTTCCAAAGGTTTGCTAAGCCGTAAGTCTCATCACAAAACAACGCATCTAAGCTTGAAAAATGTGGAAAAAATTGGATGAAAAATCTTTTTGCTTGAAATACACCACGTCGACTTAACTGATTTATATCTCATTTAAAAGGTCTGTTTCTATTCTTTCCAAATCCGAAAATAAACTTAAAATCGAGTAATGTTCAGCTAAATTATTAGCTTATAAGTGCATGAAGGTACGAAAAATCGGTTTTTTATTTGTAACTCGAGATTTTGGAGGTGTTTTGAAAATTCTGAAAACTGATACTTGTACTGAAAATTGTATCATCAGAAAAATAGTATTATTTGTCAGGTATTTTTGTCGCACCATGTAATGAAAGCAATAAATCATCACAATATCGTTACGGGTCAATGTATTTTCGTTTGCACAACAAAAAACTTAATATTATTTGCCACTTAAAATGATAAATACACTGAAGATAGAATGCTGTAAAAAAATGGGTGTTTATACAAAGTATTATTACAAAAATCAGGTTGGACACCCCTGTCGTTTATTACATTGCTACAAATAAATAAACCAAATCCACAAAAACAACTACCTGTCTACAAATAAAAGTACACGGCAACAACAAAAACACGCGGTAAAGAAAACAAGTAACGGACAATAACATACAACAAGAGCTGAAAGTCAGGGAAAAAGTCTACATACACCCTTTGATTTAAGGACTTATCAGAGTTTGTTAAGAAAATTAAAAAAAAATTAAGAAAATTAAAAAGTTAAGGCATAGGAAAAAGGTCTACATACAGCGACAAAAGAATAATTATTATTTTAAAAATGTATGTATATGTATATTTAAAAAAAAGAATATTTCAATTTCAATTCAATTTTTATTTGTTTGTCATTACAAGCTTGATTTAATTTTAATATGTAATGTAAAGAGTTTAGGGAATTTATCCCTATTCTGCTTAGATATGATTAACAATTTCTGTATAATTCATATTGGAACATATGTAGTATATGTAGTATAAAAGTGGAGGCAAAATTTTCAAAAACCTTTATGAATATATAAAAAAGAAAAAGAGAAGAAAAAATCTTATAAACTACTTAAAACTAATTTAAAATAGAATATAAAAGTTAAGGATGAGGCCAGTTTAGCTATATGATCATATTCCGAACGGGAACATTTAAAGTTTACAGACAATCGGTCTATTTTTACTGACACTAAGTCCATATCTGCAAAGTAGTGTAGTCTTTTCGTGAAGTAGCATCTTGGGAGGTTATAAATTAATTTTAAAGCTTGTTCGGAACGACCTGGAGTTTATCCAAATGGCATCTTGCACTATTTGCCCAGACAGGGGCTGCATAAAGAATTACAGCATTAAATATTAATTTGAAAAATAACATTTTTTTCCAATATTTAACACTGACGATCTGTTGATAAGTGAATATAATGTTCTAATAAGTATGTTAGATTTATTGACAATAAATGATATATGGTTCTTGAATGTTAATTTCGTATCAAGAATTACACCTAAGTATTTCACACTGTCCTCCCAAATTATTTCAACATTATTTATAATTATATTATTTTGTGGAATAAAGTATTGTTTTCTCTTTCTAGTAAAATAGATAGCTTGATATTTATCACCATTTACTGCAATTTTCCATTTTGTCAAATATTCAAGCAATTTATGAAGAGCATCCTGTAGTTGTGACAATATTTCTGAGGATAAATGTTTGAGCAAAGAGCTGCGGTGTCGTGAGCAAATATGGACATGGTACAGTTTTCTATATGTGGAACATCGGCGGTATAAATGTTGTAAAGCGTTGGGGATAAACAAGATCTTCGTGGGCAGCCTGCTTTTATGTGGAATACACTAGAAAATTTTGATCCCATAAATACTCGAAAATACCTGTTTGCTAAAAAATTTTGTATTATCTTAATAATCTTTGTAGGGAAATTTAAATTAATTAATTTATAAATCTGCCCATCATGCCAAACGGAATCAAAAGTTGCTTTTATGTCCAGCAACACCATTCCCGTTTTTGTTGATTAAAGTAAGACTTGACTATGTTTCTTATTCTAACTAGAGGATGAGTAGTATTATGTTTCCTTCGAAATCCAAACTGTTTGGTTGGTAGAATACCTGTTCTATCCAAGTAATCTGTAAGTCCTTTTCTAGCACTTTGCTGATAGACGATAGCAGACTTATTGGACGATAGGAAGATGGAAATTCAGAGGGCTTATCAGGCTTTTTTATGGGAATGACTTTTGCTTCTTTAAATTTATCAGGAAAATAGCCTATTTCTAGGCAACTATATTTCAGCTTTTTAACTAGAGTGGAAATATTAGCATATGTTATTAAAATTTGATCTTCCGATGGTGCGTTTGCATTAAATTCAGATATTTTTTCCTTCACCAGGTTTTCAGTATATTGGTCTCCCATATTTGTAGTGAATGAGTGTATATCACAGAATTTCCGGGCTAGTAATTCACATATGTCTGTAGTTTTAGAGAAGCGTGAATTATTATGCTTCAGTATTGGAATTTTATGAGACGTCTTCCTTAAAATTTTTATTAGGTTCCAAAAAGGAGAAGAGCCTTTGTCTAATGACGACAGTAACTTATTCCAGGATGCGTTTCTAAATTTAGAAATCTCCCAGCTAATAAGAGAATTGAGTGTTTTTAATTCATAGTAGTCATGAACAACGCTGTATCTTAACCACCGTCTACGGCAATAATTAATTAAGGATTTTATATTATGCGGTAACTGTGTGCTAGGATTTCTCCTAAGAACTTGCGGTACACTGCAATCGATCGCTTCTTTTATGATACAGATAAAGTGGTTGAGTGCTGAATTTATACTATCATTGGACTGTAGTAAGTTACCTGTCGGGAGAATAAGATTTTTGTTTATGTATCTTGCATATCCTTGCCAATTTGCCTTTTTGAATTTATGATATCTAAACTCCACATTGTCGTATTTACTACTTATTTTTAGTCTGACGGGAAGATGGTCAGAACTAAGCTCATTAATGACCTCGGCTGTAGATACATTGTCCATATTAGTAATAAATAAATCAAGTGTAGAACTTTTTCGATTTAGTTGGGAAGGAATATAAATACTGTCAGCTGGATATATAATGTTCAAATTGTAAGAATCCTGTTTCTCGTATAGAATGTTTCCCCAACAGTTCGCTTTTGCACAGCCCCATTGTCGATGTCTACAATTTAAATCACCACCTATGATATATCTATCGCCCCGACTAAGTTTATAAATATCTGCAGCAAACAACCTTTTCTGAGAGCCATCCGATAATATTTTGCCACCTGGAAAGTAGCATGAGTATATGTCAATCCTACCAACAGTTGTGAAGATCCTAATGTCGATATTTTCAATGTGGAAAGTATTTGCAATCGGTATTGTTGAATGCGAAATGTTCTTCTTTATTATTATTGCTGCACCACCTCCTCTTCCAGTTTCTCTATCATGCCTGTGAATATAGAAATTCTGGTGACTTAGTGTTAACTTAGGCTTAAGCCAGGTTTCGGATAATAAACATATATCGATATTGCAAGTTATTAGAAATTGAAAGAATTCAGTGCTTTTGTTTTTGACGCCTCTTGCGTTCCAAGTTATAATTTTAATATTATCAATCATTATGATAAAAATTTAAATGCGATATTTGATATCACTTGGAATTGGTCTAACTTACTTCTACAACTTTTCGGACTTGTAATTAACTCTATTGTGAGCGATTTTAGTTCTTGAATAGACAACAATTTTTCAGAGTTTGCAGTTTCATCACCTTCAAAATTTAGGGCGTTTTTGTTGTTGTCATTGATATTGTTAATGTGGTTTCTTTGCAGATTCCATATTCCTGATGAATGGGGAATATTTTGTTGGCGGGTGTTTGGAAAGTTGTTGTTATAATTGTATAAATTATTACTATTTAGTTGTTGTTTTCTCCCAATAGGTATATTGCGTCGCTTAATATTTAAATAGGATGATTTGCTAGGGCATTTGTCATCTGTCGATTTGTGTTGGCCGTTGCAATTTGCACATTTCTTTACATTTTCTGTGCAATCGGTGGTGGTTTGATTTCCAGCACATTTTGCACACCTTACATCGGCTTGAGCCATGGCCTTCCATTTGACTGTTATGGCACTGAGTTATACGATTTTGTTTGGTAGTTTGAAAATCCCATTGGACCTTGACGTAATCTAAGACTGAAAAATCTTTTCTTAATTCTTTAATGGAGATTGTCTTGCGTTGAAAGTAAACAACGTAAATAACAAAATCCCCATATTGATTTTTCTTGTGGACAATCTTTATGTCTAAACATTTAAGTCCCTTTTCTATTAATTTATGTTTAATAATTGCTGGATCTTGAACTTCTAGACCAAGTAGCAGAGCTTTATAAGGCTTTTCATTTTTGGAGGCGTATGTAAAGAATTCGTATTTATCATTTAGTACATTACACAGAAGATCGAAATCTTGCTTGGAATTTAGAAAAATTTTATGTCCAATTGATCTAATAGCATATTCTTTTACTTTTGCGATAATGCAAATTTTACATTTAAGAATTGTTATTGGTGGGATATGTATTTTGGTTTGCTTTGTTAATGTGTCAGAGTTTACCTCATCAGCATATATTGTTTGTAACGGAGAATAATAATTTTTGTTATTGCCCTCTGTCGACGAGTTATTATTATTATTTTTGGAATTTTGCCATTCATTTTAGCAAGATGAGCATGCAAATCACTATTTTCATAGGTTCGTTTAATGTTGTTGTGATCTATATATATATATATATATATATATATATATATATATATATATATATATATATATATATATATATATATATATATATATATATATATATATATATATATCTATATAACTTTCTATAAATAGATCACAACATATATATATATATATATATATAAATATATATATATATATATATATATATATATATATTTATATATTTTAACACAATGTAAGTAAACTGGTTATAGCTAATGAGCAGACACGACTGATAATATTTACAAGAAGCGACAACGACTTTACACATCCAGTGATAATGCAAGATTAAAAAAAATATAACTTTTAATATTTCGTTGGTTTACTTTGGGCATCAATAACTGCTTGCAGATGACGGGCATTGATTTTCCGTAATGGTGTTATTTCGGCCAATGCACGAACAAGATGACGCCATGCGCCCCAAACCATAACGTTACCTCCACCATGTTTGTCTGTAGGTATTATATTCTGCGGATCCAATGCAGTTTTTGGTTTTCTCCAAACTTTGGAATGGCCATCACTTCCGAAAATGTTATACTTACTTTCGTCGGTAAATATAACACGATTCCAAAAATCTATACCCTTGTCAATAAGTGCTTTAGCAAAATCAAGACGAAGTCCACGATTCTTCGCAGAAATTAGTGACTTTTGCGTGTTGTTCTGCTCTTAAATCATTTGCCATGTAAAACGTTTCTTATTGTTCGTGAAACAACAACGTAATTAGAGCATTTTTCGATGTGTTCCGCCAATTTTGGGGCGTTTATTGTCGGATCCTGATGGACAAATTTCACAATACTGGTAATATCACTTCTCAAAAGCTTCTTAGATCTGCCAGATCATGGCTTATTATCGGTACTATTGTTATTGTTTTAATACCTAATGCTCGTCTGTACAGTAGTACAACTAAATTTATTTGGCTTAGCAATTTTTTCATATAACTTATTTTCCTTTTGGAGACTTACTACCATATTTCGATCTGAAATATATATATTTTTTTTCATTTGCCATTTTCTAAGATAAAAATTCAAATAATATCTTCTTTTATTATCACTTTGTCCACTTCAAGTTTGTAATGCTTCTAAATTTCAATAAGTCAACAAAGTTAACTATTATATCGCTTTCTTTATTTTCAAATCTCTATTTGATATTAGTAGTTGCACGTTGTATGTAGACGTTTTTCCCTAATAACTTCTAAGTTTTAGTTTTCTTCAGATAATCTTAAGTATAAATACCTTAAACCTTGGTATGACAACTTTTTCAAATTTCGCCATTTTTTCCCTTAAACTTCAAAATCGCAGGATATATGTAAACTTTTTTTCTCTGCCTGTATATGCTAATATTCACATGGCTACATAAGAACTAAAAAGAAAATAAAAGAATGAAATGGAATCTACCTGAAATATCGAAAGGATCGAGAGCTTTCGAAGCACTGTTTAATCAGCCATATAAAAAGCACATGGTGTAAACAACATTCAGTTTATTTAGTGTAAACTCAGCGAACGTTTTATTGGTTTGAACTCAGTGTAAAATCAGTATAGTGTGGTTAAATTAAATTGAAGGGTTCGTGATCGAACCTAAGTTGTAACAATGAATATATAATACACAGAATGTGCATGTAATACAAAACTTAAAATATATTACGTTCCGTTTCTGATGATGGGGTGGAAGAGAGAGAAAACAGCCAATTAAGATTATACGCTTATCAAATAAAGAGAATAGAGCATAATAATATAGTATTAATGAATGTATGTATATACATATGTCATTTAAAATATTTAAGTTTGTATGTTAAAAATCAATAATGTAGTATTTCAGGTTATATAATTTCCTTAAATATTGTAAAATTTTGAACAGGTATGTTTTTTTTTTTAAATGAAAAAGTCAATAAAAAATTACATTTCACATATTTTTGAAAAGGTTTTTAAAAAAATCATTAGAAAAATGTAACTATATTGTAAGCAGGTTTTCTATTATTTTATTAAAAAAAAAACACCAGATGGATATGTCAGTAACCAAATAATTAAAGAACTGAACGAGATGGAGGTAAAAGCAAAAATTAAGATGTGCCCACGGCAAAAAGTAACAAGATTGCGGTTGAGCAACACCAAACATTCTTGATTATTCCAAATTGAAACCACCGAGCCACGTCAGATGACAATAGCTTTCACAACCTCACGCATCTTCAATCTGCCATCGGCCAACACCATGTCTTGAATTTTTTCAATTGTTTCGGGTGTAAAGTCCTGCAACAATAAAGGAAATACAGATAAAACAATTTGTATCGACTATAAGTTTTAATTCAACTTACAAATATTGTTTTAATCGACCACTCAAGACATTTGCATACATAGGGTAAATGTACCAATAGTCGGCAATTTAAAACTTCTGCTTATTTGAAGTTACTGCCGCTACGCATGTGAATGTGGTATAGAATTGATGACTAGTAACTACAATTTATTAGTTTGCTTTGTTTAAGATTATTAAGTTAAATTGAAATATTTTTTTTTATTGAGAAATTTACTGTTTTTGTAAAAAACACCAAATTTGCCAGTAGTCGGCACTAATTTTACAGTTTTCGGCATTCCTATTGTCGGCATCATATTTTAGTACAGAAAATAATAAATTAAGATTCAAACTGTTACTTATTTAAAAATAATGTTTTCCACATTCTATATGCTCAATAAGATGAATCAGGCACGAAAGATAAATTCATATCAGAAATTCAGATTTTGTACATTAGGTACATGTACAAAACTAAAAACACAACAAAAAAAATACGTCAAAAAGGAATATATTATATGGAATTATATTATATGCCTTCTGAAAACTAACATCTAAAGCTTAAGTCTATAACTGGTATATCAAAACGTGTCTGCTTTTGCCATGGACCGGTCACATAATGAGCATCCTCTCAAGCCACTCAGTTACAGTTCGAACATATCATGTGATTAAAGCTTTCAAATCAAAAACTCTGTGATGTCCTCTTCGGAAACAAAAAGGCATAACACGTAAAGCTATGTATACACGGTTGTCAAATCTACCAACGTTGGCAGAAAAATGTTCAGAAAATGTCTAACAACCGTGTAAACTTACAATTTCTGTCTTGCAACGTTGTTAGAAAAAGCATTGCCAGTAAATTGTTACCCAATAATATTGTTAGACATCTGGCAATCGTGTAAACACATTACGTTGTCATTGCCAGATAATTGTCTGACAATTTTTATTGTCAGCTGTGCGAATTTTATGCATCTGACAATGGCGCCATTGTAAGACAAATCAATTCTATTGGCAACACTGTGCATTTAAATAAAAACAGCAAAGTTTAGAAAAGTCAAAGAAAATTTTTAATTAAAAAAATGGATAGTGATATTTCTATAAGTGATATAGATTTCGGTCATGAACAAATCGTTGAGGCTATTATCCAGTCGTCCCCAGATGATGGTAAAAAGATAAGGCCAAAACAAAAGTCATACCGAAAAAAGGTGGAATCCGTGTGGACACACGACAACATTATACATCTGATAGAGGAAGTTGAAGCCCGGAGATGTTTATGGGACGCTGGTTGTTCGGAATGTAAACTCCCAAAAGATATGTTGTGGCAGGAGGTAGCAGATTCTATAAATATGTCATTTAATGACTGCAAAGGCAAATGGGCAAATTTGAGAACCTCCTTTAACTGCAACTTAGAAAAATTAAGAAAAAAAAGTCAGGTCAAGGGACTGACGAGTCCTTTCAAATTGTGTGGAAATATTTTAAACCAATGTTGTTTTTGGAGGCCGCAAAAGTACGTCAAAGTACACAATCTATTTCCTCTATGCAATTGGTAAGTAGGTATGCATACACATATGTATATTAATATCGTAAAACTTTTTTTGTATTTGTACAGGAATCTGCAACCACAGATGCTTCAATACTGTGTGATATAGGACTTAACGACGAATCAAAACCAACGGGACAACAACGCAATCGAAAATGAGATACGACGTCATCATGCTCAGAACGGAAAGTTGACCTTAAGGAGATGGCTATAGAGGCACTACAATCATTACAAAGCAACGAGCCTCAAACAAAGGACGCATCAACGGTTTTTGGGGAATATATTGCCGCCGAGCTGCGAAGTCTTTCTCCAGAATTAGCTGCATTGGCTAGAGGAAAATTAAGACGATCACTGAACGACATATTGGATGAGCTGGTTTTAATAGCAAGTGTATCATAACTTTCTTTGTTTAAATCGGGTTTTTATTAATGTATTTTTTATTATTTAACCATTCAATACAGGTGCCACATCAGCAACAATAATGACAATATAAAAGAACAAAAGCACAGGCAAAAATAAAACTTTTAAATATGGATATTGATTCAATTACAAACCCAAAAATAAAAACATGTACATAGATATTCCTGGCAAAAAATGAACCAAAAAATTATATTCTATATTGCTATGTACATATATAAATTTATGTATAAAAGAACAAAAACCAAAAAGATTTCAAAATATGCAGGTACTTGTAAATATATACAAGTTTTCTTAAAACAACAATTTTGAAACCTTTTTGGTTTTTGTTCTCTTATACATAAATGTAGGTATGTAAATAGCAATATAGAATATAATTGTTTGGTTTAATTTTTGCCTGAAATATTTACATGTTTTTGTGTTTGGTTTTGTTATTTATTACCCTTTTTGTATGTATATACAAGTACCTACTGTGAATTTTTAAAACTTTATGGTTTTTGTTCTCTTATATATGTACGAATGTACATGAAAATAATTTTGAAACCTTTTTGTGTTCTTATGTATATGGATGTATTTTATAAGTTTTTTCCTATTTATATGTACATATGTGCTTTTTGAAATGAATTTAATTTTTTGTTTTGTTATTATTATATACATATTTATATCTATGAAATTGTTTTAGTTGGAGAATGAATTTAAACATTTTTTGTTTTGTTATTATTTCATATATTTATGTCTATGAAATTGTTTTAGCTTTGTTTTTAGAAATATAAATTAAAAATAAATATTAATAGAAACTGAAATAAATAATTACTTGTTTTCATACTTATGTATTTCAACTTGATGTTTGAAATTGTTATAAATAAGATAAAATGTAGGGGGTATAATAAATTGTATTCATGTTTATTAAAGTTCAGTTATAAATATTGTTATAAGATAAAATATAACGGGTGTAATTAATTAATTGTACTCATGTGTATGAAAGTTTAGTTATGTGTGTGCTTATTGCCGCGTTATTTGTGTGTACTGAAAATCCAATTCACCTTCTTCCACAAAATAGTCTGTAAATTCTTTTTTAATATCTTTGGTGTTGACACCATCAGTACGTGGTGGTTGCAATGAATACATTGAGTTTCCTGCCGCTTCCTCACTACGCCATTCACCAGGAATAAGTTCACCATTGCCATCGTAACGGTCAAATGCATTAGCCGGCGCATACTTTTTTTTATTTGTTGTTATTAAAAAGTTGTGGAGGACGCAACACGCAAGTGTCACTTTAATTGTTTTTTCTGGATTCAGGCTTATCGGTTTGCGAAGTACACGGAAACGGGAGCTCATTATTCCAAACACATTTTCTATGATGCGGCGTGCACGACTTAGTCTATAATTGAATACATGTTGCACCATTGTGAGGCCGCGTTGGCTGTACGGCTTTAAAAGATTACATCTCAAAGCAAATGCATCGTCGGCAACGAGTACATATGGAACAGGTTGTCGTCGTCCGGGTAATGGCTTAGGAGGTGGTAAACAAAGTTGGTTAGTATCCAACGCCTGACCAAAAGTGCACCGATTAAAAACGCCGCCATCAGAAAATCGGCCGTTACGACCTACGTCAATGTATAGAAACCTATACTCCGCGTCAGCAATGCCCATTAATATGATGCTGTGCGTGCCCTTATAATTATAAAAAATACTGCCAGAATTGGCTGGTGCATCCATTACTACATGTTTCCCGTCTACCGCTCCAATGCAGTTAGGAAATTGTCACAATTCATTGAATTTGTCAGCAATGGCTTCCCAAGCACCTGCTTCTTTTGGTGTCTACAAATTATTTAAAATATTTTTTATGCCACTATGAATAAACAAAATCAATTTACCTTCAAATACACATTGACAAGGACTTTGTAAATTGCATCTAAAACTTCCGGGATTATTTTCGATATTGTTGACGCTGGAATTCGAAATAAGTATTGCAGTGACCGAAAGTTTTCGCCAGTAGCTAGGTATCGCAGGGTTAAGACCAGTCGCTCACCTGCCGAAATATTTTTTCGCATGTTGGTGTCCTGTTTTTGTATATATGGAGTCACCAAATTAAGCAGATGATCAAATTGCTCGGAGTCCATTCGTAAAAAATTGCTATACAACTCCGGCTCTTCACTTCGTAATTGGATGAGCAATTTAGCGTGAAAGCCCTCCTGCTCACGATGAAGCACCCAATCCTTCACCCACACTTTGCGGCGCCTTTTTGTTTGTTTCTCTTCGTCCTCGCTGCTTTCTAGAACATATGCAGCTAAAATAGTTGCAATATTTTTTTTTTGTTCCATTGTTTTTAATTTAATAAAAACACACAAATTTTTTTTAATAATTAAATTAATTTAAACAAAATACACAATTTTTGACAAATTAAAATTTTTTATTTAGACTTCAATTTTCGTTTGACAGTTCTGACAATGTCTAACTACGAATCTGGCAACTTTTGCCATTCAACAACCTGCCAATAGTGTAAACTGACAATTTTTGTTGGCAGATAAATTTATTGTCTCACAATTGTCTGGCAATGAAATTGTAAGGTTTTCTTGCAATCGTCTAAACTGACAATTTATCTGTTGCTAACAATTTTTCATTGTCAGTACATTGCCAGCACATTGAAAGATCTAACAACGTTGGTAGATCTGACAACCGTGTATACATAGCTTAAGATATATATCACGCAAAATTTCATGAGTCGAATCTTTGAAATAGACTTAAATTTGGGACTTTAAAACGTAATACCGGACACTTGTAGAAAAATCCAAACGCCTTTCGGAGAAGAACGATGATAGTTTGGTCAGAAAAAATTTGTTTACGGATAAAAAATGTTGACCGAACCAAAGAAGTATAATAAACAATATGACAAGATGTAAATACAGTTGTTTAGAGTAGTATCTGAGCGTCGAAAAGGTAATCCAGTTTACTATGAGGTCGCCGACTTGCATTTCTGTGTACAAGGGAACAAAACATCATCCATAGTTTACCAAAAATCTGTTTTGAAATGGGTTATGAAGCCACTTAATCATTCCCTCTTCCAAAACCAACTGCAGGTTTTACAACAAGAGTTTGAGACTGCCCATAAGGCTAAAATGACGCAAACGCGGCTCCCAAAAATTTTTCAAATATGATAGCCCCGGTCATGTTTTGCTACAAAATAAATGAAGCCCAACATTAATTTTCTCAAGACTTCATAAGCTCGTGATGAGGCCAGACTAAGGCTGTCGTGCGTACAATTATTGATCATTGGCCAGTGTTACTTAAGACGAGGTTGAAAAAGATATAAAGATTTAATAAATGTTTATTTCTAGAAGTCTTAAGTACTTTGATATCTCAACCTTAACAAAACTAGTAGTAAAATCCACTGTCGACCATAGGTACAAGTGATTTTCGGTGGTGATTTTCTAACTAACGACTATTAAAACATTTACAAATTTTTCGTCACTTAAAATTAGAGAAAAAAATTTTTTCTCAGCTCTTTCACTTTTATAGCCATATTTTAACAGTTTTCTTCGTTTAGAAAACATGTCCGATTGAAAACTGATCATTTGAAAGTAATTATTGACAGTGTTAATTCGGCATTCCCACTAATTTTTTGGTAAGAAACAAGCATTTTCGTGAAAACCGAAATACAATCACTAATAGAAGGAAAATACTGCCAAAAATACTTATCTAAGCTCAAATTGTTTTTAACATATAGAAAGCTGAGAATATTTTTGACTTTCATATAGCTTTACATAATTACTTTTATTCTTAGTTATTTGAGTATAAATAAAAAAATTTCCAACTACTGGTACATGCCGATCTTAGGTGCATTCACCCTAGTCTCTGCCAAAATAAAACCTTTTCGTTTGGACGCGAATATTCTTAAACTTTATTATTTGATTCTTATACATTTTAAATGTAAAATCTTTTTCTTTTGAAAGTTAACAAAAATTAAACGTGTTTTGTATGAATACATACTTATGTATGGCTATGTACATATGAACATAATTGTTAACAACAAATATACATACCAATGTACATATCTGTAGATATGAAATTAAGGTAGAATTAGCCGAACGTAAATGTAGAAGCCGTAAATGTAGTCGTATCAGCCGATCGCTTTTGTTATATGAAAAGCTATGAAAGTACTTACTTGACCGTAATAAAACGTAACTGTAACGTCCAAATCTGTTGAAAATAGAATTTGACGGCAGCGTTACTCAACATTTGTCAAGTAATGATGGATGTGGAATGTTAAGGGGGTGTATTTACTTTTATTTTGATACTTACATTTTTTGGTGAATACATATACTATTAAATATGTTTCAAATTAGTCTTATTTTTGTAAATTTTTTTAAGAGCATTTGTCAATCGTATGTGATTATTTGTAGCAAAAGTTATAGGTTAGTATGAATTATATATTATGCATGTTAATAGTACTTTTATGCTAAAGATTGCAAAATAACTGTACGTACAGACGTAGATAATATATATATCAATACACATAATAGATAATATAAATAACAATAAGAATAAAAATTATAAAGGTTTATATAAATATAATAAATTGTATATTATATTATTAATGTATGCATATATTTATTAATGTATGCATGTAAAAAAAAAACTAGAAACTAGAATTATTATCTAATTACACATAAAAGTTATTCTATTATTTTGGTTTCCGAAATTTATTAATCAAATATTAATAACTATTCAAGCCTAAGATATTTTTAAATAAAAATTGCTTTACTTTTTTTATCGATATTTCGCTACTTCTATGTGTAGCTTCGTGGCTTAAATTTGCAAAAGAGTACCAAAATAGGGTTTTCCTTTTTGGAGAAACGTTATGTTCACCGTCGATAGCAATTTCAACGTATTCGGGTCGGACGGTAATAATAATTTGAATAACTTGAAACCGAAAGTAAAGCATGGGAGTGCTTGTCTGTGGCTCATTTTCTGCATCAGATCCATTTTCATTCTGAAAATTTTTTTATGATTTTTTGAAAAAAAAAAATTGCTCTAATTTTGCGCAAATTTCTCTAATCTTTTCGCAGCTAAGCTGTGAATAACTCCGAAACTGTTGATAATACAAAAAAATAATGTTCAGATGATTTATAGGAAATTTTATTATATTTTTATAAACGTTTGGTTGTACTTGCAGCAAAATCGGTCAAGTCGTTTCGTTTTTGCCATAAAAATATTTGGCCCGATCGAAAAAAACTGAAAACGGATTTGAATTCAGCGTATCAAAAACATTATATTTCATATAGTTTTATTTAAAGGCGTTTTTTGCTGTAGACCAGTGTTATTAATGTGTCTTAATTTTTTATATAAAAAATTTATATTGTCTGTAATTATAAAATGGTTATGTACGATTTTAAGTGACACTCACTTTAATCTGCTCTGAGTTGTAAAATTTCGCCAAAAGTGGACAAAAAGTCGCCGTAATATACATTTTGTTGATTTTGTACTAGAAAGTTTAGAGTTAACTGGAAGCTGGAAAGTTTGAAAAAAATTTTTATGGTTAATAATAATACATTTAAGTTATATTGTTGATATGTAGTCTCGGTTTTGTTATATAAAGGGTCCGCCAAATAAATTTCTTTTTTTTTTAAATGCTAAAAAAAAACTACTGAATATTTTCTCAAATTTCTTTTTTTGTTTGAAAGTACAATCCTTCCGTTTAATAATGGAAAATAATTTCATTCAAATGGCTGTCTCGGCTGGCCATGCAGTAGCCTACACGATCGGTCCAATATTTAAGCACGTTATCGATTGTGTGCAGCTGTATTTCACCAATGGCCTCACGAATGTTGTCCTTTAAAGCGTCAATTGTCTCTGGCTTGTTGGCGTAACATTTATCTTTGAGGGCACCCCACAAATAATAGTCCAACGGTGTCAAATCGCAGCTCCGTGTTGGCCAAACCACATCAGCTCTGCGGCTGATAATGCGATCTGCAAAAACAGGGCGCAAAACATCGAGTGTAGCTTCGGCTATGTGGCAAGTAGCGCCGTCCTGTTGAACCAAATGTTGCTAATATTCTCCTCTTCAATTTTTGTGAAGAAATATTCGTTCAACACGGCCCTATATTGACTGTAACGGCCACTCCTTGCTTAAATTCGAAGAAAAATGGCCCAATTATGCCTCTGAACTAAAATCCACACCAAACAATGACTCGTCCTGAGTGTATCGGCTTTTCAATGTATGCGAGCGGGTTGTCTGTGCCCCAAATGCAACAATTTTGCTTGTTTACATCCCGCCAAGATCAAAATGTGCTTCATCTGAAAACATGATATTTTTGGCGAAATCGGTATCTTCTGCAAGTCGATCGCAGACCCACTTAGCGAAGCGAAGCTCAAGCGTATACACAACCATATTCGTTCAACGGAAGGATAAAACTAATTATCTGTCATTTCAGACAAGAGCTAAGTGTTATCATTCACGAAATAAGCACTAGTTGAAAAAAACGTTAGATGGCGGACCCTATACATATGTAAACGCTACATGATTCCTATTTTTTTCTTCTTTTTCGAATACATTGCATGAGAACTAACACTTCTTCTGAAGGTACAAAATAAGTGGAAAGGTCTCATTAGCTGAACGCAGAATTCTTTAATGTAAATGTAACGTAAATGTAAACGTTTTTCCACTTATAGAACACTTAACATCATGTCATATGTTTTTGACATAAAGAAGAAAAAAATATTTAAGTATACATACGAGTACATCAAACACAAACACGTGTGTATTAAAAAAAAATATTAACAGCTGTGCAAAATATTGATGGCACTTAAATATGTGCACATTATTTGAAGTTATGTGAAAATGTACGGGAATTATTTACATATATGATACCAAGACATTCCTTTAAACTTTCATATTTCAATTTTAAAAATTTCTTAAGCTTAAGGATTTTTAAGTAAAAATTATTTTATTTTTATATCAATAAATATATACATCTATATATAATTTATTCCAAATAAATATAAGTAATTAAATATTTTCTGCCGAAGCTACACAAAGAAGTAGGAAATAACGATAAAAAAGTAAAGATATTTTTATTTAAAAATATTTTAGGCTTTAATAGTTATTAATATTTAATTAATACAGGTCAAAAAACCAGACTAATAGAATAACTTTTATATGTAATTAGATTATAATTCTGATTTTCCACATACATGCAAACATTACTGGATATACACAATATTTTATATTTATAAAAACCTTTATGTTTTTTATTCTTATTGTTATTTATATTATCTATGCTTGTACGTACAATTATTTTGCAATCTTTAGCATAAACGTATTATATACATGCATAATATATAATTCATACTAACCTATAACTTGCTACAAAGAATCGCATACGATTGACAAATGCTCTTATTAAATTTAAAAAAGACTAATTTGAAACAATATACATATTTAATATTATATGTATTTACCAAAATATGTAAGTACAAAAAAAATACCCCCATAACATTCTACATACAAACAGCACATCACTGCTTGACAAATATCAAGCATCGTACCACGATTGAATTCACTATTCAAGCGAATTCGATGGTGCTTTATTTCCATACAAAGAACTTATTTCATAGCATATTCTTGGTTCTCACCAAGAAAGTTGTGAAAAAAAAATGCAGCGAAAACCTTGAAATTTTAATTTTCTGGCCAAATTGTGTTTCTTAACTCACTGTAAACAAAACGAGTAGCACTTGTACATCAAAACGTTGTGGGTACGTTTATGCTAAAAAAATGTTAAACTTTATTATGGTGGCTTTTGACATTAATGTTGTCAGCTCCCGAAATATAAATAGTACCCCTCGTATCTGAATAACATGAATCTATGTAGATATATATATAGAGAGTGTAAGTAAGTCACTACAAGATTATCGACTCAGTTGATCATCAGTGCACTGTGAAGCTTGAGATTGGAAAGACACATCTATCTCTGTCTAGGCTGTTGGGAGATTAGTAGTGCCACTGATGCTTGCAGGACATGTCCCAGTGTCATTCTGCACTTACTACCTATTTATCTTCACATTTTATAGCTTTCAGCGCAGAGAGCAATAAGGTTGAATGTACTTGGCTTCTGGAGACAATCTCTCAGTGGCAACGGTAGCATTCTGGGACTTCTTATTCCGTCTCTAAGAGAATTGTGGACAGACTTCGCTGTCCTTAAGCTTCTAGTTTGGCTATCGGAGTGTAAAGACGTGTTTTTTCAGAGCGGAAAATTTTGAGTTGTTTCAAACTGTCGTGTGTGAAAACCGTGTGCTTTGCAAGTGTTAGTGATAAATTGTGAAGAGTTGTTGTTTTAAAGTTGAGACTCCCAGGGGTAATTCTGTGGTGTCTCAGTTTTTGACTTCAAGGTCAGTAGCAATTTGAGGAAGTGAGGTTAGATAGGACTAACGGAGTGGAGTTACCATACTCGTGCGGTGGGTTTTGGTGCTGCCAGAGTGTGTTTTGTTGACGGTTCGGCGTGTTTATTGGACATTGAATTTCGAGTTGTATTTCATTTTCGGGCGTGTTTGTTTGGAATTGGTGACGGACTTGGCTACGTTTATTGACTTCCTGTTGGCTGCGTTTATTTTGATTCTGGTGAGTCGTTGGATTCTTGAAATTTGAATTTTATATTATGCCTCCTGCGGGGAAACCTCGCAAGACGGCGAAGAGTGATGCCTCTGACGCTGCGTCTGGGGCATTCACTGATGAGGTGATGGGGCTCCCTCCACCTGCGAAGTCTCGTCTCCGTCATACGGAGAGCTGGGGGGTCAGAAGCTGAGGTAAAGGCGAATGGTGGTAAGGCGACCACCAAGCGCTTTAAGTCTGCTCCTGTTGTTGATGCTGCTGCTGCTGCTGCTGATGTGGCTAAGAGTGGTGCTGGTCGCGGTTCTGCTATTGGTACTGCTGCTGGTGGTGGTGTTGTTGGTGGTGTTGTTGGTGGTGCTGCTGGTGGTGCAGTTGGTGGTGTTGCTGTTGGTGCTGCTGGTTCTGGTGTATGTACTACGTCGGATGCTGGTGCTGCTGCTGCTATCTCTGATAGCTCTGCGGTTGGTGGTAGGTTCGCTGCTGCGTTTCCCCCATTGCCACCTGTTGGCAGGGAAAGCAGACAGCGTAAAAGGGCTGTGGCTTCGGCTGCTGCCTTTTCTATGGGCTGTGATGGTGGTGTTACTGTGGCCGACGTTAAGGTTGTCACTGACAGTTTCCGTGAGGTGCTGTTCGGTGAGAATCTTAGTGCGGAGACGATGGGCAGACTCATGAGCCAGGCTGGTAGATACGAGGAGTTGGTGATGAGACTGCTGGTAGACAACGAGCGGTTGAGGGGTAGGCTGGACATCCTCCAGTCTCCCAGACCGGTTCAGTCGGTGACCACAGTGCCAGCTCCCGCTGCTAGGCCTATTGCTCAGGCCCCAACGGTTGCTGCAGTTGTGAGGGCACAGGGTGTCGCGGTTCCCAGGCCTACACCCAGGCCTGTGGAAACCTGGTCGGTGGTTGTTCGGGATAAGAAGAAGGGCGCAACTTCCAAGGAGGTAGTGAGTAAGGTCGTCGAACAAGTCGGACCCACCCTTGGAGTCAGAGTGCACGAGATACGGCCGCTGAAGACACCTTCGGTGGCGGAGAGGTCGCGGATTGCCTCGAACAAAAAGTTTGAGGAGGTCGGCCTGGAGGTGACTATCAGCGATAAGCTTGGTCCAAGGGTGGTGGTTGCTGGAGTGCACGCGGCGATCACTCCCGACGAATTTATGTCTGAGTTGTTCGAGATGAACCTGAAGGAGCGTATGAGCTATGAGGTGTTCAGGAGGAGCGTTCGTCTGGTTACCAGCCCCTGGAGGTCTGACCCTGCCGGACAGGTCAACGTTGTACTTGAGTGCAATGAGCGTGTTGCGAACGCGCTTCTTGATGTCGGTAGGGTCTATGTGAAGTGGTTTAGCTTCAGGTTGCGGTAACAGGATGCGATCCCGCACTGCTACCGCTGCCTCGGCTTTGACCACCTGCAGCGTGAATGCAGGATGGGGCAGGAAGTGTGCAGGGCGTGCGGGACGATGGGGCATCTGGCCTCACGTTGTGTTAACCCGGTGAGGTGCCGTAACTGCGAGATGAGGGGCCTGCCAGCGGACCACAGTATGCTGTCGTTTGCGTGTCCCACGTACTCGGCTATGGATGCCAGGGCGAACGCCAGACATTAATGGAGTTGCGCCTTTTGCAGCTGAATTGTCAGCGGTCGAAGGCGATGACGTGCGAGCTGGGGCAAGCTATGTGTCAGCTGGACGCTAGTTTTGCCCTGATCCAGGAGCCATACTTTGCGAATGGTGATGTTAGGGGGATTCCGGGGGGGATGCGCGTATTTACTGACGGTGTGAGAAAGGCCGCGATTATAGTAGCGACGTGGACTGTACGAAATTAGTTGATAGCCAGCTTGGGGTGTGTGTTAGGGTAAAAGGGTGGTTTGGGGTGATGTTTCTGGCTAGCATCTACTGTAGGCCTGGCGTTACATTGGAACCCTGTCTAGGGTATATGGATACGGTACTACTCGCGGCGAGTAGTATTCCGGTTATCCTCGGCCTAGATGCGAACGCCTCCTCTCGTATGTGGTTCAGTAAGATCTCCAGACTTGGGTCTGGACATCCGAACCTTATACGAGGAGGAGTGCTTAGTGAATGGTTGCTCTCGCGAGATTTGAGTGTATTGAATGAGCCGAGTGAGCTATATGCTTTCGATGGGCCAATGGGCGTCAGTGACATTGACGTGACAGCTGCGAATGGGGCGGCAATTACTGCTTTAGAGTTGGAGAGTTTGTGACGATTGGGGGATAAGTGACCATAATCTCATTGAGATTAGGGTTACTTGTCCACAACGGACTAGGGAGACTGGTGGCGTTTTACGATGGCGAACGCGCGACGTTGATTGGAACCATTATCGGTACTGTTTTATGGAGGCATTGTCATCGGTGCCAATTGAAGACTTTAGGCTACTAACGATTGACGACCAGGTTGACAAGATTGTCCGGACGGCATCTGCTGTGAATGATGCACTGTTGGGCCAAGCTAGTTATGCGAAGCCCAAGAGGGTCAAATGGTGGACCCCTGAGTTAGAGACGATGCGGCGGCGCGTTCGACACCTCCGGAGACGTTTCCAGAGGGGTAGGCGTACCACTGCTGAAGATCTAGCTCAGCGTAGGACTGAGTATCTTGGCAGCCTTAAGACGTACATGATTGTTACAGTTAAGGAGGACGAGTGGTGGAGATTTATACAGGACAATAGGGATGACCCCTGGGGTAGGGTTTACCGTATCTGCAGGGGTAGAAAGAGTCAGGTGGACATAGGATGCCTCCATGTTGGCGACACCGTGTTGTCTTCATGGAGGGACTGCACGGACGCATTGTTGGGGGTTTTCTTTCCATGGGCGGAGCCAGGCAATTATACTCCCCCACCGGTGGAGGTTGCTGACCCTCCAAACTTGGAGAGGTCGGAATTAGATGACTGTTTTTGTCGGGTGAGAAGCAGGAAGTCCCCAGGTTTGGATGGGTTGACCGGAGAGATGTGTAAGAACATTTGGAAGGCCATCCCTGAATACCTGGAGGCGGTGTACGGTAGGTGCATTAATGAGGGCTACTTCCCTAAGGCATGGAAATGTGCTCGTGTTGTGGTACTTCTTAAGTCGCCTGATAGAGTGAGGAGTAATCCTCGCTCTTATCGGGGCATCAGCCTCTTGCCAGTATTTGGGAAAGTGCTGGAAAGAATCATGGTATACAGACTCAAGGAATGCTACAGCGGGGGCCCTTCATGTTACCAGTTTGGTTTTAGGGAAGGCAAATGCGTCGAAGACGCTTGGATGCATGTGAAGAGTTCTGTCGAACAGTCATCTTCGAAGTATGTGCTTGGGCTTTTCATTGATTTTGAGGGAGCCTTCGATTATCTTTCGTGGGACAAGGTCTTACGAAGGCTATCGGAGGTTGGCTGTCGTGAGATGGGCATTTGGAGCAGCTATTTCGAGGGTAGGAAGGCGTGTGTTGTTGGATCCTTTGAAACGGTTTGGATGGAGGTTGTTCGGGGTTGTTCGCAGGGGTCCATCTGTGGTCCATTCATTTGGAATCTCATGATGATACTCTGTTGAGACAGCTCGGGCTGACATTTAAACTGTGTGCGTATGCGGATGACCTGCTCATCCTGATCGAAGGCCGGTCTCATGCTGAGCTGGAGAGAAGGGGTGCCCAGGCCATCCGTATTGCTTGTGAGTGGGGTGTAGGGGTTGGTGTGGACGTCGCAGTGAATATTGAGGAGTGATTAGGGACTCAGCAGGCGTGCCGTCCGTATCATATACGATGGGCTTTTCGTCGCTTGTGCGGCGTATGGCGCGTCGGTGTGGTATAAGACGGTCATGTCTGTTGTTGGACAGAGTAAGATTCTCACGTGTCAGAGAATTGCACTCTTAGCGTGTGTTCCGGTGTGTCGGACAGTCTCTACCGACGCTTTGCAAGTTCTTGTTGGTGTGCCACCGCTTGACTTGGAAGTGGTGCGTCGTAGCATTGCTTTCAGGATCTAGAGGGGACTGCCACTTGGGACGAACGATTGGCTTTCTGTTTCGGAGCTCGAGAATGGGAGAGATAGGTATAAGGCCCTTCTGCAGGGGTGCCTCGTTGATAGGTGGCAGACGAGTGGACGAACAGCGACAAGGGAAGGGTGACTTATGGATTTATTCCGGACGTTACATTCGTACGGGAACACCCTGACTTTGGCTTGAGTCTGCGGTTCATACTGACGGGACATGGCTCTTTCAATGCATTTTTGCATCGAATTGGCCATACTGAATCAGCTGACTGTCGGTGTGGGAGGTGAATTGAGGACTGGAGGCATGTACTGACTTCGTGCCCTGACTATGATGACGTTAGAGATTTAGATAGTATGGGTATTACTCATACTGGGGGGGGTGTGGGATTTCAGTAGGGTATTGTTGGACGATCGTACTTATGGTAGGCTGGGCGTTTTTGCCCTTGAGGTGTTTAGGCGTAGAAGGACGGCACTTTTAGCGGAGGTTGAACTTGCATCACCATCTTAGCGGTCTCCTGGCTAGCCTTTTTTCTAGCTTGGCGTCCCGCTGGGGTGTTGACGATTGGTGTGTTGTGCTGCTTGCTGTGATTGTCTGCTGTTTGCCGTTTCCCGGCCTGCTGTTTGCGGTTTGATTTGTGGCTGCAGTTTTTGGGTGTTGTGTTGTTGTACTGGTCTGCTTTTGACTGGTTGTGTTCTTGTTTTTGTGTATTGTGTCACTTTGAGTTCTCCCGTGAGGGTGGCTCCGTTTATTGTTGTGTTGTTTGAGTGTTTCTTGTTTGTTGTATTCACCATATTGGTCACCAGTCCGAAGTTGTTTGGGCTTACACTGGTAGTAGCATTTATGCTACGAGGCCTGACCGGAGGCTTAATTCTGGTGCCACGGGTGTCGGGAGCCCCACGAATTTCGGTTTCTGCCCGACTATGGTGAGGCCCCCTTTGTGGGAGCAACGTGGTAGCTGTGGTTTAAACCCAAATCGCGGGGAGAGCTATGCTGGCTCGGTGTGGAGTTACATTTTTAACCGGGTGCCGTGACCCATAGATCGGTAGGAGTTTAGATAGTCTCCGGCACCTCACCAAGGTGTGAAGTCATGTCCAAATAACATGGCTTTAAATTGGTACTCACTGGTGATTCTAATCATAGGTGGGGGCGTTGGTGGACGCATTGTATTCAATAGTGCTTTGGCACCGTGAGGTAATGTCCTAGGGCAGGTACTCACGTTAAACCACTGACTTAATGTCCTTAAACTAGATTTCTCTGGGCACGCCAAGGCCTTCATCCCTGGGAGATTTCTACGGGTTCTGGTATTAAGGTCTTCATAGACGGATCAAAGATGGCATCCGGTGTGGTGTTGGTATTTTCTCCGAGTTTGCTAACTTTGCGGAAACCTTCAAACTACCGGAGGTATATAACATTTTTTTTGCGATTATGTAGGCTTGTATGATGCTGTAAAATCAGGGGTCTGTGGCAAGGATCAGAATTTTTTCTGATAGTCAGACCACTATCAGAGCGTTGGGGTCACCTAGTAGCAGCTCGGCTTTAGTTCTCCAACGTAAAGTTAAGATGAAGCACCTCGGCGGTACATACACGATTTCTCTGATTTGGTTCCCTGGACACAGGGACATCGTTCGTAATGAAAACGCTGATGAACTTGCTAGAAGAGCTTAGATGGATGTGGAATCTATCACCCCCTACTCTGATATCTACTGTTCTATAACTATAGTCAGGGGGAAACCCTATAGTTCCTTCCGCGAAAGAGCACAGAATAGGTGGAGCTCCCTCTCCTCAATGACGTTGTGACCTCGGTATAACAGTGGCAGGACACTTAAACTACTGAGCAACGCCCGCCACTCTAGTTATAAACTCACGGTGCACACGGATCATTGGATGCACGGAAAACACGTGGAGAAAATGGGTTTGCCCTTCAACCTTCTCTGAAGAAACTGTAGCAGCAGTTCCGAGAGCGAGACAATTAGTTCATTTTCTCTGCGGATGTTCGAGTCTGGCGAGCTGAAAATTGCAGTATTTTATCGTAACTTTCTACAATGGTTTGGCGTAGTGCTAACATTTGTGGCCCGCTGATCTTCTCAATTTATAGCAGGCACGAGCTTTCCATAGAACAATTTTTCACGTTTAATTCACTTGTATTCTTATGCTCCTGCTTTTAGTCGTCAATGAGACACCGACGAAAGCACATGTGTGAAAAATGTGTGGAAAAATAATAGCACCGCTTAGGTTCCATCATAAAAATAATTTTTTTGTAATATTATTGTTTATTATTAGGGCATCATTGTGTTGAATTATTCCTCCAAATTATAACTAGTAGTTGGTTGCATTGCCCTTGTTAGCCATAATGGTTGAGCATCGCTTTCCATACAATTTACCAAATTCTGGCATCATTCAGTAGAAACGGAGCATCATGTCTATCCCACATTGCTCCACAGATCATTATTATTAGTTTGTTTTACCTCAGATATTTTGTTTTAACAACTATCCATAAATTTTCGATATGGTTCAGATCAAGGGCTACGCAGGTCTTTCCATCACTGTGACTATTGTCCTTAAGCCAGTTTTGAGATATTCTCTGGTATGCTTTAGGTGGTTATTCTCTTACATGAACCGCCGTGTTTGACGTTCTTTGGTGTTCATTTTGGGATAATTTCATTATTTGAAGGTTTTCTTACGTAAGATTGATAACTCCTTAAATCAAATAAAACTACTACATCATTTCTCTATTAGTCAATGTAATTTCTTTTTTTTTGCCAAAAATGAAAACCTTTTTCGACTATGGGCCTTAAAGCAATCGCAATCGTAATGGCGATTTTTTGGTTTGCCGTGAAATGCGGTAAATTTTCAATCTGTACGTAATCGCATTTCGTATTACTTTATTTGAACAGTCAACAATTTTTCATACCTGTGATAGGTTCTTCCATATGAAATAAGTTTCTTTATGATTTCACATATTGCAAAATCGAATCTCAATATTCTTGAAAACTGAATGTAACTTTTTATAAGACAAATGCAAGACACCGTTTTCAGTTGCTTAAAAACATTTTTACGCACTACATAGACCTTTTTGAGAAATAAAAAAATAGTGGTATTATTTTGACAGGTCGAATTTGGGCTTTTTAACTACTTAAGCACTTTTTTTAATTCACATATATAAGGTTTTTAAATACACCTATATAAGGTGTGCTTAAAAATGATAAGGTCACCTTAATATTTGCTGAATTCATCCAAACTATAACGTGTTATGTATGGTCACCTTATTCAAAAAAATTCGACGTTCAAATAAGTTAATAATAAGACAGTATGGAGTTCAAGCCAGCGTTGGCAATCCACTGGGTAACACAATTAAACCATCCAGGTGTTAGTAGGTATTATATTAAAAAATTCTGGTTGGATTTTAAGTTTATTTTTGAATAATCAGTAAAACAAATTTAATTTAACTAATTAATTTTTTAGCTACATAAATTATTTTTTTTAAAGATAATGAATTGACAAGCAAATCAAAATATTGTTCATCATTGCTAACAACTTTTCCCCGCCCCTCAGGTAATTTTCGAATCTCGTCGTTTGAAGCAATCCAATTTTGAAGCCAATTTTCGATTTCTTCGAAAGAAGTGAAGCGGTGACTCGCCAAATCATGTTGTATCGGTCAAAAGAGCAAGTAGCAAGAAAAAGCAATGTATGAAGAATAGGGTGGATGCTGTAAGATATCGAATTTGATCGTTACCAAATTTTTTTTTATCGCAATTTTTGCGACGTGAAGTCGAGCGTTGTCACACTTTAAAATAACTTTATCATGCTTGGCCTTATAGTATATTGTTAGGTTTTAATCTTTTTAAAACGTTTGAGTTCGTTTATATTGCGTTAAAATAAAATAAAACTCTACTTTTATTTTAGATGTTTTACAATCTGTCTCTTTCTTTATTAACTCCACTGTACTTAAATACACTATGTCTTAATACACAAAATTCGCTTTTACAACACTTTTTTTTTGCGCCTTACACAGACTTTCCTTCTTGACAGCCAATTCAAAACTAACTAACCCATCAGCGGCAATTCGCCGCCTTTATAGTATTTCATCTTAGCTTAGAATGTTCTAGGACGGACACGAATCTTCTATTTTTCGATGTTAATTCAAGTGTTTTAAAATAACACAAAAAGTAATCGATTCATGCGCTTGGGAGTACTTTTAATTAGTTCAGATAATTTCAGAAATTTTTAAGCCCACCGTATTTGCTACACGATCATATCTGGCTTTCATTCTATCGCTGACCATTTTAATTGGTGAGCGCACAAATTCGTGAAGTTCGTTACGACCTTCCTGTTTTTCAGCATATGTGGTATTTCTCTCTGTGGTAGGCTTAATACCAAACTCTAAGTCACCGGGTAGTTTTAGCTCAGTCCCAAAAATAATCTTGGCCGGGGATCTAGATGTTGAGTCCTGTACAGCTGATCAGTACGCCAGTAGAAATCTCGATATGTGTTCGTCACACTCTTTCTGATGCTCGCTTACTACTTTTCGCAAGTAATCCTCCAGGGTTCGATTAAATCGTTCTACCATCCCATCAGACTGTGGGAGAAGCGGCGTTGCTCGGGTCTACTTTATACCGTACATCTCACACATTTCTTTGAATATAGCAGACTCGAAATTTCTACCCTGATCGGAATGCAGTTCTATTGGAACTCCATATCGGCATACCCAATTTCTCACAACCCAATTTCTTACAACTGTGTTCGCCTCTTGATTAGGAGTGTATGCCATTCATTTTGGCTGAAATAATCCAACACGACGAGAACATAACGATTTTCTTTACTACTGACAGGAAACGGGACTGCTAAGTCCATCGCTATCCATTCGAAGGGTGCGCACGAGTTGTATTGTTGCAGCTGACCTCATCTTCTTTTTACTGGACCCTTAGCTGCAATACACTGGTTACAGTTTGCTATACAATCCGCCTTTGCTTGTCGACACCCAGCCCAATAAAAACGTTGTTTTAGTTTCTCCAGAGTCTTTGTTACCCCAAGGTGTTCTCCGCAGGCTCCATTATGGAATTCATTTAAGACTTCTTTCATCTTGGAGGAAGGCACCATTATTAAGTTGGATAAAGTTTTACCATCAGCACTTTCCCAATGTCGATATAAGCACCCATTAATCAATTTCAAACTGTCCCATTGTTCCCAATACGATTTTTTAAGGAGAACTCCTGCTGATATTTCATTGCTAGTGGGCCGTCTGTTCTCTTCTTTTGCGGCTGTAACATTTCCCAATATTGGGTCACTCCTTTGCGCTCCTGACTAGTCTTCGTTTGCGTCTATTTGCCTTACACCGATATCAAGGATGGGTTCCTTTTGTTCAGCTTTCAATGTTCAATGCTAAAGCCATAGACCTGGAGGCGCTCAATGCAACGAACCATCTGTCCTCAGGGTTCTTAAATTGCAGCACCCATCTCAGCGCGGAATGATCAGTCCTTAATAGAAAATGTTGGCCATAGAGATACTTATCGCAATGTTTTATTCATTCCAGCACTGCCAGTAGCTCACGTCGAGTCACATCGTAATTCCATTCAGGCTTTGACAGCGTTCGGTTATAGAAGCCTATGACTTTGTCCGCCCCATTGACCACCTGTGAACACCACCAATACCATATCCACTGGCATCACTGTCAAGGATAAATTTTTCACCTAGTACCGTATATATCAAAACCGGTGCTGCACACAATAGGTCTTTGAATGTCTGAAACGCCTTTTTTGTGTCTCACCCCAATGATACGCCTTAGATTTATTGTTGAGCTCATTTAAACTTGCTGCCACGCTCGCAAAATTAGGCACGAAGCCTCTGTAGTATGTGCAAAGTCCCAACAAGCCGCATAATTCTTGAAGATTTTGGGGGCGAGGGCAGTCCTTTACTGCTCGTACTTTATCTTCATCCGCTAAATTGCCCTCTGATGTAACTAGATGTCCCAAATATTATACCTGTTTTTGGAACAATGCACATTTTTTTACGCTTGATTTTAGTCCAGCCATTGATATTCGTTGCACAAATTCTGCAAGGTTTATGAGGTGTTTGTAGAAAATTCTGCCCATCGCTATTATGTTATCGAGGTAAACCAGACAAGTCTTCCAATGGAGTTATTTTAATACACGCTCCATAAGCCGCTCGAATATGGCCTGCGCATCGCAAAGCCCAAATGGCATAACTTTGAACTGCCACAAGCCACCGTTCGCACGGAAAGCTTGTTTCGCCTTATCCTTTTCTTCCATCTCTACCTGCCAATATCCGCTTTGTATATCCAATGTAGAGAACCACTTCGTTCCAGCTAACGTGTCGAGCGTGTCGTCAATTCTTGGTAGCGTGTAGCTGTCCTTTTTACTGACATCATTTAGCTTCATGTAGTCTACGCAGAATCTTGTACTACCATCTTTCTTTTTAACTAAGACTACAGTTGAGCTCCAAGGACTCGATGATGTTTCGATTACACCGCTCTTCTCCATTTCATTGACCAGCTCCTTTATCGGTGTCGCTTCGCCAGTAATAATTTCATGTTTGACTATGGCTGTTCTACCTTGACTTTTATTTTTCCGTGGCGAATACGCAGGCGTACTACTTTAGCAGCTTTTTGGCTTTAGTTCTTTTTGAAGCTGCTAGACCTGCCACCCATTTCTTTACATTCTCATCAAATACCTGTTGGTTGTTGGCTGACTTATTGGCATGTTCCGACGATTGTTCGCTGCTTATTACAGCCTCTACAGGAGCACGTTGGTCTACCTCGGAGTATTCACAAATGAATTTTTCGTGACCTGATATATTGATCACTTTCACTTTTCCTTGTTTATTAGATTTGACGAGGGGCTTTGCTGATAACAAGTCCATCCTAATTTCTGCTGGTTCTACCACCCACAAGCGGTTGTCTCCACAATCTCCCTCCATTCGCGCCCATGTCAATGACTTAGTCTGAAGTGGTAATTTTTGTCGTTTGACAGCAAATAATCTCCTACACTTATGTTGGTATCTCACGCCAACTCATTATCTGCTGCCCCATATTCAAATTGATATCATGGCACCAATGATATCCTCGTCTACAATATCGGCGACAATAAAAATATAGCTTACAGTAATGTTTGCTATAGTCACTTTCACCTCGACCTTTCCGTAGGCGGTGGCTGGCTCTCCAGTAGCTGTTGGTAGTCTGATATTATTGAGCACCTCACACTTTCCATTCACTATATCGGGTCTGATTATAGATTGTGTCGCACCGGTGTCTATAGTGAAAGTGTATTGTCTGTCATTCATGTACCCACACGCTGTAAGATTGCTGTTATTTTTCCGCATCACCTATATGGAGATTGTGGGGCACTCGCTTGTGGGAGCTAGCTCTTGCCTCTCAGTGCTAGCTCGTTTTAGTTTAACGGGGACTCCTTTGTTGATTGATGGTAGTTGGCCAGTTTGTTATTTCTCGGTGGTGAGACGAATCTTGACCTTTAATCTTGGGCTTTACAGTTTCTCTGGAAGTGGCTGTTAAAACATTTTAGTTTTGGTTTCTATTCAGCTAGAAGCCTCTTAACCACATCCTCTATTTTATTGATTTCATCCTCCCTATTTGCCACAACTTCCATATTACGCACCTTGTGTATTTGTGGCTGTGATATAGTGCGAGCAGTCTCCTGCGCTAGTGCGAAAGCCACCGTATCTGCAAAGATTGTCTTTTGTGTAGCACATACAGCTAGCTTAACATCCGGGTATGCCGTTAACGAAGGCTTCGGTCTTGAGATGGTCTCTAGTGGATGATCTTCCACTGGATAGGTAAGCTGCACTTACCTCTCGACTTCCATTGCAAAGGCTTGCAATGATTCATTAGCCTTTTGTGTTCGGCACCCTAACTCCATGCGGTACAAATCTCATTTATGTTTATTTACGCTGTAGCGCCACCATTAATTCGCTGGTTGTTTCCGAAGCAGGCTGGCATAGTTTCGAGAATCTCTGCTGCAGCACCTTTTAACGAAAATATTAGTTAGAGAGCCTTCTCTTCTTCGTCCCATCCGTTTCTACACGCCACTCTCTCGAATTGGAATTTAAATACGGATAGGGTAAACTTCTGGTATGATTCGTACTGGTTCGGGTTTCTGGCACTGAAGACTATTGATTTTTTCTTCCACAACATTCAATTTTTCGTCAACAGTTTTCTCAAAGTTTTTCATTCTTTTCTGCACACTATTTACCCTTTTGCTTACCGTCGCATATATTTCACGCAATTCCTCAGTTGTTTCTTCAAATTGGTGTTTAAGTTGTTTAGTAATTTGTCGTAGCTCAGTAGAAGTTTCCTCAAGTTTTGTTCAATTTTTGCCAGAAAATTCTGGTTTTCAGCTCTAGAAGTCTCTTTTACCTGTGCCAAAAGTTTTTCGTTATCAGCTCTAGAGATTTCTTGTGCCTTCGCCACAGCATTAATTTTTTATATAAGCTTTAGATGTTTCTCGTACCTTATTAGAAGTTTCTTTTCAATACTTGCTAGAAAGTTCTGGTTTTGAACTTGCATCTGTTTTATCATGGCTGCAAGCATGGTATTGATGTACAAATTGCTTGTGGTTGCAGCAGTACTTGTCTCAGGATCATTTCCATCATCAAATTCGTAATTATCTATGTCTATGCCACGTCTCTTAAATTCCTCTAACAGACGTTTTTGTAATTCGGTCTTATCACCAGTTGTTGGAAGCTCCAATTTAGTTAGCTCGCGTTTGAGTCTGCCCACTTCTAATTCTTGAAATTTATTTATTTTATTTTTATATACGCAAACCCACTTCTGACACCAAATGTTACGCTTTAGCCTTTTTAAAACGTTTGAGTTTCTGGCTCTTTCCTTATTAATTCCACTGTACTTTAATACACCAAATTCGTTTTTAAAACACTTCTTATTTGCGCCTTAAACAGACTTTACTTCTTGACAGCCAATTCAAAACTAACTAACTCACCAGCTGCAATTCGCCGTTTTTATAGTATTTCATCATAGTTTAGAATGTTCTAGTAGAGACATGAATCTTCGATTTTTTGCCCTTAATTCAAATGTTCTAAAATAACACAAAAAGTAACCGATCCATGCACTTAATTAATGCAGATAATTTTAGAAGTTTCTCAGCCTTGACAGAAGCCAATACATTTTTTTATTTAAAGGCTCATAATAAGCTCCGACGTGGTGAATTTTGTCTTTAGCATTTTCATTTTCGTAACAATATTATATATTTTTGATGGACTCCCCTAGCCAATTCATCCACAAAATGTTCAATTGCATAAATTTCTGCGTTCAACGCGGGTGTTTCTTAAAGCTTACAATAGATACAGATCAAAGAAAGCTTTGTGACAACTGACGTGTGTTTAAGATCGTTATATTGATAGAATTCGCTGTTGATGACTATACCCAATTTCCCTGCACTTTGCTTTACATTTTTTCTCGAATATTGAGACAAACAAATGTGACCATTGTACTAACAATAAAATGCTATTTGTTTATCTAACGCTTATTTTATTTTGTTATTTTCATATTATTTTATATATTATAAACATTACTGAATTGTTCTGTTTTGTTAGTTTTTGTTAATACAAATATCAGTATCGTGTTTCAAATGTGAAAATTTTAATTTGCCGATTTTTTGAAATCGAAGTGCCTTTAATGCCGATTTTTGTTTTTAAATATGCCGATTTTTAACCAAATTTATCTGGCACCTCTGGTCAGCTGTGAATATATCAGGGTTGCAATAGTTGGTACAGTTTCAGACTCAAAATTAAATCTTCACTATCATTTCTTTGTGATTCAGGTTTTGAATTTGCCTGTTTATTTTCAAACAACAGCAACCAGGGATGGAAAAATTAGTAGAAATATACGTTTTTAGCACCATTCACTAATTTTACACTATTAAAAATTCCACATTCGTATCAAATTATAATAAAAGCCAAAGTAAGGAAGAAACTTTCTCTAATCTAATCCAAAAGTAGGATTTGCTGAAGTCATCTAATTCGCGCTACTACAATTAAAAAAGAGTAAACAAGCAAAATGAGTATCATAAATGATACTGTTAGATTTAGTTCTAATCAACTATTAGGCTTTTGTCGACCTTTTGAAATTATGCATTAATTGTTCAATTTATTTACAGCTTGCAGTGCCTTTTGGTTAAGTTTTTGTATAAAATAAAATTAAAAGAAAAAAAAAATAACAAAAATTTGTACAATCAGACTGATAAAAGTACACCTTTTCATGAAAGTACAATTTGAAAATCTTATTTCTCATTCCTGGAATATATTATAAATGCAAAAGAGAGGGTGTTATTCTTATTCTCTTTCGGAGTTTGCTAGTGGAGTGCAATAATATGAGAAGAGAATAAGCTGAAAAAGGCACACGTACATACATACATAAGCTGAAACCTACATACATACGTACATATGTACGTGCATATGTATTATAGTGAAATTACATAAAGTGAGGTTTTTTGTCGGCTGATAGCTTTTTTTTTTTTTGTTCATCATGGTTCACATGCTGTTACAACATTTTCTTGTACAGCAGAGACTTACTAAAAAGAACGATCAAAGGATATCGTTAAACTATATCTTACTGCAAAAAACATTCTTCAAAACGCGTTAAAAATAATATATTTATAAATATGTCTAAATATTTAATGTTCATAATTGAAAAACGTTCAAAAAACTAAATATTTGAAAATTAAAATTTTCAACAGAATAAAATATTTCTAATATACAAGTATTAACTTTATAGAACTTTTGTTTACGTTTTTCTTATATTGAAATTTTTTGACATTTGCAATACAGTATACAAAAACTACTGTCTCTTGTTTTTGGACAATAATTAGTTGTTGTACAGACAACTTCACCTTATGTAATTTCACCATTGATCAAATATACATACAATCGCACTTGATCAACAAGAGGGTATTAACCCAAAATTTTAAATTTTTGAAAATCCGTAGTAACCAAAAATTATCAGCCCAATTCTAAAAATTCCTGGTTATAAAATGTTCCTATTCCAAACAGACAGGGTGAAGGAATTTCGGGAAAGGGAATTTCGAATTTTAAAGTTAAAATTTATAAAATATTTGTTTGGCATATTTTACGAATTCCAATTAAAATTTTTTTATCCTACATTTGATATTTCAGACTTATTAAATTGACACCTCTAAATATATTTTATGAGAACTGAAATAATTTTTTTTGTGGGAGAGATTAATATCAGAAGAAACGGGCAAAACTAGTGACTTTTCTTCTAAAATTATATTTTTTTCTTTTTAAAGCAAAAGTTTTCCGTTTGTTAGCATTCATCATCAACTAAAGAGTGTTTTTTAAACGTACATATTCAAACGCTGCACTTTTAGTAACCAATTAAGGGATAAAAGTAGAATTCTGGGTTTATAGTCCATTCCTACAATACAAACAGTTGTTACGGTATATCTTGGAAATTATGAAAGATCGAACTCCCAAGCTTTCGACATTGTTTTTTATTATAAAGTGGCACATTAGGTTATAAAATTAACTGAATACTAAAATGGAAAATAATATTTATTTAAAACTACTTTTTTGCTACTACTACTTTGATATGGTCTAATATATTGACTTGTTCAAAAAAATTATTTTATGTAATATACTCTTAAGCTTCTCTAACAAAGTCGGTATTCTTGCAAATAGAAGGGCTTAAAATTTTTAAAGACGTTTGTTTTAATTCGCCGGTTTTTGATTGTTGGGTTCTTTTTGATTTAAGCTGAAGATTTAACAAAAATTTTGTTTTTATAAAGATTCCAGGGAAATTTTGGGTGCATAAAGCCAGTTTTTTTTACAAAAACAAATTCAATTACTTGTTCGCAAAATTTGTCATCACATTCTCCATTTAGTTGACTTTCAGGTATTATGAAAGTTTCTAAGGAAAATTTTTTACTTTCGAATTTGAAAAGGGAAACATTTATCAAGAAATTTTAATTTAGTATAGGGGAACAGGGAATATGGAAAAAATTCCAAGGGAATTATTTTCAAGAATTGGGCTGAATATCTTTTTTTGAAAATATACGGTACATTTATTTCTATATCAACTTTGGTATTAACTCAAAACAACTTTTTGGTGATATTAAGGTAGACAAAACACTATGACGAAAATGGTCTCAAATGCGGATATTGATGTTGTTAGTTGATTTCTTGCAAAAAGTTGTCTTGTTGTAATACCAAAACATTAAAATTATTAAAATTCTATCACGTTTTAAAAATAATATTTTAGTAATTAAATTAATAATAATAATAATAATAATAATAATAATAATAATAATAATAATAATAATAATAATAATAATAATAATAATAATAATAATAATAATAATAATAATAATAA